>JAANSK020284858.1:0-10802 GCA_011763485.2 Isoetes engelmannii | reverse complement strand
ACTCTGGCAATCCCACAATTCGCAAATGCAAAGCTCTGTCCTCTGGATTCTCATTACGCTCTGGACACCGTGTGTGGAGACTATCCGAAGGGGATGCTGGCTCGGTCTGTGTGGCAGATGCAAGACGCCTTGCAACTCTTTAACAAGATGCCACAACAAAGTATGATTCCATGAATGCTATGATACCGTCTTATACATAGGGCTAGTTCAACAAGGCACTGAGTTTCCTTGACAAAATGCCTGAGAAGAATGTTGTATCTTCGAAAGCCATTTGAATTGATGCTTTTAATTATTAATCGTTGTTATGTCATGTATCTTGACTATTATTTTAAATACTTTGTTTATTGATTTTGGTTGTCCTGTAACAGGAGCTGTTGCAGAATATATATGTTGGGCACATAGAGATGTTATATTGTGGTTATGTGAGTTTAGGTCAAACAACAGGAGATACATGAAACATCAGATGGGGTGGAAACCATACTTGGACTGGTTGACAAGTACCTTAAGGAAGGAAAATTGGTCGAATCAGCTGATATATTAGAAAAGGCATGAGTGGAAAAAAGGATAAAGCAATGGCAGCACAATGGTCCAAGCAAGTTCGCAATTTTGCCATTATTGAACAGGTATGCGCTGTGCTACGTGCTCATGCAGCTACTCTGTCGTTGAGTCTTTCTTGACATCGAGTAAATTATTTGGGGCCCACAACGGAACTGAACAATAAGTGTAATTATGATGATATGAAGGCATGCATATGATAGGAATCAATATATGGAGTTCTCATCATAGTCCTTATTAACATGCACCATGGGTATAAAATGTCTCTTTTGTCAAATCTTTTACTACACATTTCAATTTTAGTGCTCCTTTTGATGACATTGATACACAAATCACTTATTGCAGAGGCAAACGACATTATAAAAACTTGTAATTTCCTTAAAAATTAATCAAACGTGCTTTTGACTAGTTTATTTTTATTTTGCAACCTTCGGATTAAGATGACTTTTGGTTGAAGACACGGATGCACACACTAAACTTTGTATTATATTTAAAGAAGATTTATAAATAAACATTTTGTCCTATCCACAAGACCAACATGGAAATGGAAAATCAATTTTTAAGATGCATGTATCTTGCAAACCTTAGGATAGTAAAAAGGTAGATAAGGAGAATTGTAAGGAAGACATTATGTGGAATGGCAAGAGGGAGGCCATTCCTTGTGTGGCAGGGGCACATGGCTACAACCAGCAGACGACACTCCAGGTTGCTGGCTATAGCCAGGTGCCCCTCCCACACAGGGAATGGTTGACCTCGGCCATTCCACAACGTCAAAGAAAGAAGGAACATATATGAGCTTCTAAGTTTTCTGATTAAACAGGTTTTCATTCAAGATTGAAGGAAATCGCATGCAGCAAGAGATTTTTTTCTTCCAGGAGCCTGCAAGGGCTTGGCGATGGCCGATGATTCATCAGAGTACTCTGTTCTTCTGTTAGTGCTTGCAAGATAGAAACAGGTATACCCTAAATCTTGCTCTGTCAGAGCTTGCAAGGCAGAAGCAGGGCTCCGACAGGGGTGTCCTTTGAGGCACCCCGGGGTCTCTAGAACCAAATGGTTTACAGATGCAGATCAAGATCTAGGGTAGGTAACCAGATGCAAGAGGTCGTCACAGAATGATGTAGGGACATTTCATTATGGGATAGAATGGTTGCCATATGGCAGTGTACCATTGAAGGACAAGCAAGAACAAAGGCCAACTTTCCTTGACGTAACCTTTTTGTGAAAGGCTCTTCAAAATATAAATAAGGATAGAATAGAATAGAATTGAATGATTTTTATCGTCCACGGAGGCCAATCGACCTATGGGACTCAATATGAGAACGCAATAGGCATATTACTGCCCGGATTAAAAAACCCCGGAGGGAAAAACCAGTGTAGCAATAAGACTGTTGACAAGCTGTACAAATATACATGAAAAAATATGTGCAAGTCAAGTGGTGGTCCAGGGGCATATCTGGGACCTCATATTCATCATCTCCTGAAGGTATGATCCTAGTGAGCGCACCGAAGTCATGCCCATTATCATGTGTAGCGGCTCGTTGGATGTTGTTGCTGAAGAGAGGAGAATAGAATAGAATAATATTTTTATCGTTCACGGAGGCCAATTGACCTATGGGACCTATACAAAGTGAAAACAGCGAGTGCATTACGACCAAAATGAAAAAAATCCCGTCCCAAAGGGTTTTCAAGGGAAAACCTTGGCACTAATGAACTTGCTGGTATATTGTACATGAAGATACCATCACAGCCTAGGGGGCAGAGCCGATGTTGCTCGTCCACGACTTCTTGAAGATTTGACCCAAGGGATCCAACTGCATCGGTGTTCAGCAAGAGATGGAGTGGCAGGTTCGACACCACCAGCCGAGGATATCGCGCCCTAATATGTTCATAGGAGGGGCATGTTTGTAAAGCATGGTGCTCGCCTTCAATGACCCCCTGGCTGCAGCACTGGCAAGTCCTGTCCTCACGTGCTCCCCTTGCCCATTGCCATATTTCAATACGGAGACGATGACCACCTGTGTGGATGGAGGCTATCAGCCTGTGCTTTTTCATGGACAGTGGGGTGCGCAAGTATTGGTGTGGACCTCGTGCGAGCGTGGGAGTCACCTGCTGCATGTAGTGTGCCAGCTTGACCTGTGCCAGCCTCGGCGTCCCAGAGCTTGTCAAGGACACAATCGTCCAAGTATGTTTTCAACTCCTTTTTCTCCTATGTGCGGACCCGTCCACACCTGTGTGCCTGGACATGCCACTGCGAGAGCCAGTGGACCTGTTTGTCCCTTCAACAGGCTTTAAGGCACTGCGGGCCCATCGCGACTGCCAAGGCCATCTTCTGTAGTCCATCATCCTCCATGCGAACTACCTTCTAAAAGTACAGGAGGTGGCGGCACATGGCTGCCCTTTGAAGTGGGGTAGAGAACCTATTTTCTGTAGCAGTATCTGATATGGCACTGTGGACTTCACCCTGTGTGCGCGTGCCAAGAAAGCCTTCTGTACCCGTTCAAGGTCACCCCATGTGGTGGCAGATATGATCGGGCTCCACTCCGTACAAGAGAACTGGTTGTACCAAAGCCCTGAACAGGCGTGACTGATGATCCCAGGCATACAACTCTGCCTAGTGACTGCTGTTTTGCATGGTGTGTAAGGCTTTCCATGGACCTCTGAGTTCTCTGCCCATATGGTTATCCGCTGCTCGATGATGGTAGCCAGAAGTTTCGCGAAGAGAGAGCTCACCATTATGGTGCGGTAATTGGCCGGGCAGTTTGGGTCTCCGGCCTTGTAGATGGGGACAGCCCTGCTGCAAGTTCACTGCGGCGGAAGTCCTTTTTGTAGTGCTCTATTGAACATTGTTGTTAACACAGGTACCATTGGCCTTTGCTATTCTTGGATTTGAAGCCTTAGCTGATGCACTCCTTCGAAACAAACCGCAACCATTGTTTTAAAATAACATTAACAATTAACCTATACACAAAACTATTTGTAAGCCACGTCAGTCCGGTTTGAATAGCAGCACTCCTTTTCCGTCCTCGCTGAAAGCAAGGGCATGGTTTCTGGGCCTGTGGTAAATGTTTACCCTCTCTCCAGCTACACCTTTGGTAGCAAGGATGCTAAAATGGAGAAGGATACCTCCGTCGCTGATCGATTGGCCCGGATGAAACAGAAGTAAGTCTCATCTCTTACCGTTTTACTTATTTCCTCCATGTCTGCAAAAACCCAGTCTTGGAACGTTTCTGGCTTTCTAATATAGACTCATCACATCCTTTTCCTATCTTTAGTTTTGAGGCTCACAGTACGATGCTTTGATCCATGCAATGAACGTCGGGTGCTCTTTTAAACCTTTCTGCCTGGCCGGCACTACTGCATGCAACGTCAGGTTCCATGCTAGCTTAACTTTTCTAAGAAATAACAATGGCGTTAGACATAAAATTTATTCAAGCAGGAAGGAAAGCATACGAACTGTAGCATCTCATCATGCCTTCCAAAACGATGACATGCTTAAAATTGTCCTTCACAAAGTAGAGAAGAATAAGATACCTCTCGTCACATGCTATTTGTTGCTAAATGACTTGTTAGATTGTTGCTTCAAAGCTGACCACATTGATCCGTGAAATTGTTTTGCAGCTATATGAAAGAAGGGATGCGGACAAGTGTGGAGGGTATCTTATTAGTAGGTTTTGGTGCTATTTTTGAGATTAGCTCCATGTAACACAATTTTTTTCTTGCATCATGGAAGTCATTCTGTACCATTTAAAGAAACACCTTTGGCTGGGGCTGTCTGCTGTATTGTTAGTAAAACGTCAGTTAACATGCTCATTAGTTTATCTGTCATTGGTCCTTATTTTGCTGCTAACTTTGGCACGTTAATTGATGAGAGTGTAGAAGACTTTGATACGAGTAATATATTTGTTGTTGTAATGAGGGGTATGATGGAACCCTGCTTTGATGCAATTTTGGATTTAGTTAATTTTAATGGATGTTAGTATAGTTGAGCACAATTGTGTGAAATGAATAACTTACGTAGCTTAACATTGTATTTTGTGCAGGTCCAAGAACATAATCATCCTCATGTATTGCTATTACAAATTGGCAACACTTTCTTCAAGCTTCCTGGTGGAAGACTGAAGACTGGCGAAAATGGTAGGATCCAAATTGATAATTACAATGATCAAAGTTTAGGAGTCTTTGTTTGCCCTTATGCAATGTCATTAATTGGCGTGTTCCCAGATTTTTTTTGTGGCATTAACCCTTTTGTTATGCATTTGATTCTATTGTGAAATGCTGTCTTGTTTTTTCAGAAATTGAGGGTCTAAAACGTAAGCTGACCAGCAAACTGGCTCCAACAGTAACTTCAATCCAGCCAGATTGGCAGGTAGTTTTTATGCAGAATGTTATTAACTGCATTTAATTAAATGGCTGATGTTAAATTAATTGAAGTTTGTACGTTTTTTCTGACCTGCAGATAGGAGAATGTGCTGCAGTATGGTGGAGACCCAATTTTGAGACTTTGTTATATCCTTATTGCCCTCCACATATTACAAAGCCAAAGGTGATTTTTATACTAATTTCTCTAGCTAGTATTCCATCCAGATGTTTTATAATAAGTGTTATAAATATGTTTGGATGCAGGAGTGCAAAAAGCTTTTTGTCGTCCCACTTTCAGAGCGCCAATATTTTGCTGTTCCAAAGAACTTGAAATTGTTGGCGGTTCCTTTATTTGAGCTCTATGATAATGTCCAGGTCTGAGAAAATGTCATTACCTTTCAATTTTCCGTCCAAAGCATTAGAACACATTTTGATTTTTGCAAATGCATGCAGAGATATGGTCCAGTCATTTCAGCTATTCCACAACAACTTTCACGGTTCACCTTCAATGCTATCAATAATTAACCCCGTACAGACTCCATTTCTAGGCAACCCACCAATGATATCAGTTCGGAAGTTCTTGATATGTTGCAGGACCACCTTTCGTTCTTTATTATTTGGTCTAACTTCCAATCAAAACTTTCGAGCAGCAACTTGATAAGGAACTTGTAAGTTATTAACTGAAGTTTTGTTGCATCACATCTATGATTAACCTATTAGAATGTTCAACTGTGGCCAATTCAGTTTATTCAGATTGTGGACATGTTCTTCAATTACCATTAACTTTATCACCACTCAGCCTAAGATGCAGAGCTTGGGCCTGTTTTTCATTTTGGGCTCGCAAATTAAAAAAGTTCTAGTTTTTTTCTATTAAATATCGGAAGAAGTGCACATGGTTCTCGTGGATTGCCTCAAGTCCTGCAAGTGTTGAAAAAGGGTCTGCTTCAGATATTAGTGCATGCTTTTAATAATCTACTGGTGCTATTAAGCATCAAGATATATATAAAACCTACTCTTTGGCATTGTAATAGTTTAAATTGCGGATCAGTGAAAGTAATTACCTCATTTAGAGAGATGCATTTATAAATGAGGTGCATTTATTATACTTCTTTGTCATGTAGAAAGTATTTTATCTGTCGTGGAAAATACATCTAAAAGTAGAAATGTATCTACTTATTAAAATGTTTTTGATGCCTTTTGCTCATGCTAGCAACAACTTTTCTGAGGTGAGTTTTGGAGCCTGAAAATGGTTTGCATATATAGTTTTTAAGTGCCAAATTATTTGCACTTAAAAATTATTTTGTTTCCTTAGATAAAGTTTGTTCTAAATTACTCATAACAGAAAGGATACGAAAGCAAAGGAAGCATGGTTACTTGGAATGTGAATGAATGTAGTTAGACAGCCATTGTATTTTAAGTTCTAAAAACATTTTTGGAGTTAAGGAGTTTTGTTCTAAAAACATTTTTGGAGCTACCTCTTTGTCCATATTTGCCTATTATGTTGTGCCTGTGGGACTTTTACTTTCCAAGGATTGTTAACAAACAAGATGCTAACGTATCAAATGGGTTGCTCGTTTGGGGAGCCATTGATGCGTTTGGCAATGGGTTGCTCGTTTGGGGAGCCATTGATGCGTTTGGCAGCCCGTTGCACAGGCGAACTACTTGTGGTTTGGTTTTTTTTTTCTTTTCCACCATATAACATTCTAGACAAAATTTCTTGAACTTAGTTGCTGGGATAACTGGAAAGTCCAAGAGAACTTAAGTTGTTCGAATGGATGGAGATTTAGCAACAACTTATGAAAATTAGCTTTGCAAACGCTATCCAGAGAATCTGTTATCTTGAATGCAAAAATATGATGTAAGATAGATAGCAAGCATCAGGAACTGTTTGAGGACGCGGTCCTTCAGTCCAAAATGGTCCTCGATCCGACCAGGCGTTCAGCACATCCTCACAGTTGAGCCTCAGAGAGATCTTTTGTTGCTCGTCTTCATCTTTCACACTGCTAAATGCACACCCTAGCATTTCCTCAGCTTCAAATTTGATCTTATCTAGTTTTTGTTCTTCCATCTTAACTTTCCCACAAAATTCATGCAAGGGACCATCAACATCATCTTCACAATCTCCACTGTCATTTGAAGGTTCATTTGAGCTCCTGAATGCTTCAACACTTCAGAAAAGTCCATGTTATAGTTATCATCTCCCATGTTCTTTCCATCCATGACCACCATTCTAGAAAATTCTTCCATATTTCCCATGACGCTATCCATCTCACACAGATCCCCATCACACTCAAGAAACCTATCAAAATCACACTCATCTATCACATTTAAACCCATGTTCGCGCGGATCAAACACTCAGTAGAAGGAGGCTCAAGAGAAAAAGAATCTTCGGACTTGGCAAATCCAAGATCAAAGAAATGATCAGGCACAATTGGGACAAAAATTGGCACTTCTTGTTCTTCTTTACCACATGCAAATTCTTTACTGCAAGCAAAGAATTAATCTGAGAAAAGATCTACCAATTTAGGGCTACCAGGCTCTGTCTTAAGTTTGGGAACATAATTTGCACGTGGGTGAGGTCTAGCAAATCTAAGCCTTCTCATGGTGCCATGGGGCCAGCCATGGCGCACTAATCCGGACTCGGACCGCTGATTATTGGAAGATTTTGGGGATTTAAGATCAGATGGCAAGGGCAAAATTCTTCTAACATTTTTCATGGGCACTCCATTTGGCCCCAATTTGAGGCGCTCATGCCTAAGAGCCACATCATTTGCTCCATGGACTAATCCGTCACAGCGCTCGCATAAATATGCATCATTTGTAACACAGTACCATTTTGCACATTCTAAACCACATACATCACCTGGCCTAGTCCCCCTCCTTGCTATCGCCATAGCCACCATACTTCCTTTCATTTCAAAGCTTGATCCCCATAAGACGGTGAAACCACCATTTCAACTGTAGATTTTAATATCAAATCAAAATCCTCAAATTCTTTGTAGACTTTCAGCCGATATGAAAAACCAAAATTAAAAACAATGGCTCCACTCGATCTTCTCAAGAAAGAAGGTAGACGGTATGCTGTTAAAAACCTTCCTTTGCTCTTCAATATAAAGCTATTGAATGAAGAAGAAGGGGCAATTCGACGTAGAAACCATGGGAGAAGCCAAGAGAAAAAGAGCAGGACAAATTAGTAAATACAAAAAGCTGATAGGTCCATAAACAAGTTTCTGGTTCCAACCCATCCCGGGCTTGTTTCTGCAGAAATCGCAGGACCTCTGCCTTGCATCTCCACCTCCCATCGATCCACACCGTCCCGGCCGTCCCAAAATGCCTGGATGCACAAAAGTCCACAGCCGTCGACTCAGCATGGTTTTAGTATATTGCAGGATATGGGTCAATTTGAACCCTCCATCGGTCCCTCCCAAAAATAGCCTAGGTTTGCCCGGGCGGGCAACCCAAAAAACACATGCATCAACTACCCACCAATTCTGGGCTTCCACCTGGCCTTTTGTAAAATTACTTGGCCTTATGTAAATTTACCTAATATTCTATAGTTCTACACAACAATTTGGCTGAGCTACACCAAATTGATTTTCACATTATAGGAACATGCCAGATGCCGGGAATGGCACGTAAATTGCCATTCTATGTACATAAAGAACATCATAGAACACTTAAAACAAAAAGATTTCATATGAAATTATGCAATTCACTTTGTATTCATACTGTTGGTTGGGTTTCCAGTTAAGTCTGAGCCACATTCGATTGTATATGTAACTAACGAAAGATTTCCAAATGTAATGGAAGATTGGGTTTCCAATTGATTTTTAGCCACACTAGATGGTTTATGTAACTAGTGAAAGATGTCCAACTGTAACAGAAAATGGGGAAGTGAATATTCGATCAAGAGCGAGAGAAGAACACTCTGTACAAATACATAATCTATTAATATACATAATGTATAAAGAATCCATTGTGTATAAAGAAGTGGAAAGCCGTATTCAATGGAAGCCATATATACAATTTAGAAGGAGATAATTAAAGATAAATCTGGTGCAGATATTCTAGAAGCTAGAACTTTTCAAAAAAAGTCTCTATTTTCCCTATTTAAATAGAACTCGAATCATCATTAGAGCCTTTCGATCCTTCTTTCCCAGATGCATATACCTATTTTCTATGCAATGAACTTTTGATTATATGTCTTAATAAAGAAGCTTCTTGATTAGCAAGATAACAATTTCTTATGGCAAGATAACGAAGTTTTGCTGAGCCCGATTGGGTGGTTGGAGCACTAATCCTAAAGACATCTAGATTTATTTCCTTATTGAGTCTTGCCACTTTTGAGAGGAATTGCTTAGTTTATATCAATTGGTATTGGAGCCAAGTTGAAATAGAAGAATTTGTAAGAGTTTTGGGACAATGGAACAAAGGCTCATTGATAAAGCTACCTTTGCATAGTATTGCTGCAAGACCTTGCTGAGTATATGAGAAAACTCAATTACTTTGCTCGATCTCTTGAATTCATGGGATATAAAGAAAATCAAATACCACAAACAATACCTCCTTTACCTATTGAACCATATCCTAAACAACCACCACCTCCCCTGATCTTGAAGATTTAATAGTCTTGGCGGATGTGGAAAAGCAAAGTAAGAAGAACCAATTGTCCAAATGGTTAGAGAAGGTAAATTTACCTTATTTCAAAGGCGAAATTAGTGCGAAAGAAATGCACAAGCTTTTTGACAATGATCTCGCTTTATTGCAACTCTAACACTGAAGACATTCCATTAAATCAATTTCTATAGCTAATGTATTTTCTTAAGATGTTAGAAATACTTCAAAAGAGTAAACGTCATGAAGCAGGGAATTATTCAAGCTATGGACACGTATTTAGATGATCAAACACAAGTCTGATGGCAAGGTCATAGGCAAATGGAGCTACAGATAAAGTCATGGAAAGGTTTTGGAAGTGCATTTGAAGCTCATTATTTGCACGCAAACTATTATAAAAGAATGGGATTTGATTAAACAACAAGACACAAAGATAGTCTATGACTATTATATGAAGTTAGTCACTTGGGATCTTAAGTTTGGAACTTGAGTGAAGTTGATCTTGTGAGAAACTTTGTGAAAAGATTACGAGAACATCATATTTGCTATGAACCAACAAGTATGGAGAAGGCAATTTAAAAGGCAGGAGCTGCAGAACAAAAGCTAAATCCAAAAATACACAAACTAATCATCTGGGATAGGGATCCTTCTAGAGAACTGAAAAAGTATGGTGTAAGAAGTATGGAAAATAGAATAGAATAGAATCAGGGATATGTTCCGTACGTACAAATGCTAAGTTCCAGACGTATAAAGTAAAAATACATATTTTATGGTTTAAAACGTATATAAGGTCTTTTTCGCTCGCCGGCAGGAATTTTTTTTTTTCGCATAAGCAAAACAGACCATTCTGTGCAGCAAAAATTTTCGCGTAAGCGAACCTTTAAGTTCGCTTACGCGAAAAAAAACCGCGATTTTTTTTTTCTTTTTGTGCTTACGCGAAACCTCTGTTTCGCTTACGCGAAAAACTTTTTGCGTAAGCGAACTTGAAGTTTCGCTTATGCGAAGTTTTCTATATAATATAGGGCGTATTTTTTTTCAGTTCGCGCTTTGTATGGGTGAGTTTTGTCAGCGTCTTCTTGTTCTGTTCATTTTTTTTCACAGCTTTAGGGTTTGTTCTGTAGTTTTTTAGGGTTACTGCTTTTCTGCTGTTGTTTTTTGTTTCTTTTTGCTTTCCTGCTGTTGTTTTTTTCTTTTTATAGAGTCTAGGTCAAGTCCGTAGTCAGGCTCTTGGCCTGTTGCCCCCCTCCATCGAGGGGTGTGACGATGGTGAGCG
>JAANSK020284847.1:0-10803 GCA_011763485.2 Isoetes engelmannii | reverse complement strand
GTTCTCTGCATGTACCGTCTCATAGGCCTTTGGCCTCCGTGGACGTTAAAATATACTTCCTTCCTTCCTTCCTTCTCAACTTGCACCTGCTATCAAATATAGTCAGTGCATGTGAATAACTCCACGTCTAAATGCAAAGTATTTGTTGATCTCAATGTCTTTGTCCTAGATATTTTTGTTTATTTTGGACCTTCACCATTGCTCTTCCTTTTGAAATATGCTTACTTAGGCATTTACCGCTATATGCGCTTTGTTTCTATTCTAAACATTGTGTCATCTACAAAGGCAGGTCATGTCAGGCAGTTTAGCAATAAAGCAACTGAGTAGAACTTCCATCGATATCGATGTACCATTCTCACCTACCCCATTTGTATATATTTTTCTTCTAGCAATAAAGAAACTGACCAGAACTCCCATCGATATCAGCGTACCATTCTCAACTACCATATATTTCACTATTATCCGTTCACAACCTCTATAGATGCAGCGTAGGACATGGCGTGATACCCTTTACACTAATTAGTGATAGACATAGTTGAAGCCCTATCGGCATTCCAAAAGACTCAATACGTGAGCTTCTAACATTGCTCTACCTTTTAAATACCCTCACTTACAGATTTACATTACCAGCATCCACACGAGTGTGACAGTAGTTGCACTTTGTTTCTATTTTTTGTTTATCTTAAAGCCATGCAGGGTTATCTGAAACCTAGTTGAGGATTTGTGCTGCAGGTGATCTATATATTTTGTGCCAATAATTTAAGTAAAAATTGTATGCCTTTTTGCTCCATTTGGACAATGAGACAGTTGCCATGCTTCAGGTGTAGAACCTTGCAACAAAACGCAATAGCTTAGCAAATGTAAGATACAACTTCCTTCTATTTGGATGTGTATTTCTTTCTGCTCCAGGAAGTAAGGGTCAAAGAAATCGACTCTTTGTACTTTGCATGACAAAGTAGACGAATAGGTACTCATGAATATGAACATTCTTTGTTTATATTAACTTTGTGTACTTCAGGAATTGCCTTCTCAGTTGCTTCAGAAAGGGTCGTAGCACAACCCATATGGCTATTATGGTCATTGTCCAATTATTTTCAAAACCACAAGGCTTGATTAGCTCATCTGGGCAAGCATTGTGTAGCCCATCCATTTGCAGAGTTAAGTTTTGTTTCTGTATGGACATTTCATTTGATTACACTGGAGATGGAGATGACATCAAGTTCCAAAGGGTGAGATTATGGACGATGTTCTCTTTTTGTAGATAGCCAGGTAAGATCACCACCATTTGGTCTGGATTCTTGAACAATTATTAAGTTATTGTTCTATGCATGTGAGCTATTTGTAGTGCAGAGATCAACATTGTATGCAAAGCAACCTTTGATCAGTGTGCCCATGACTGATAGCTATGTTTTGTGCTGTTGTTTGAGGTTATCATTTCACCTGTAAACAGAACTGTCTGCAGTGTTGTGGAACTGTCCGCAAAAAATAAGCCCAAATGTGTAGACTTGGATCTAAATGAAGGGTCATTTCTTTTAAAGGTCGCATTAATCTGATCCATGGTCTAACTTTGATATATTGCTCTAATGTTTTCTTCTTTTTTGACCTTTTTATTGCAAAATGTGCTGCAAACTAGAGAGAACAGGCGGTGTTGAAGTTAGATAGGGAACTTAAGGTTCTTTGAAATCTTTCAAATTCAAGGCACCTTTTAACAAACATTTCTATTTCAATTGTTTGTCCCTTAAGGTTCTTTGAAATCTCTTAACTTCAAAGGACATTTTAACAAACATTTCTATTTCAGTTGGTTGTCCCTTCCAGGCTATGTCCCCTTGAGTCCATAAGGGATTCTACAGATAACACATCTAATATACACTCCATCATTATTCTAATACCTTGAGTTATAAGAGGTTGCAAATATGCCTTATCTTAGTATGTTGAAGATGCTATCGGTTGCAAAAATTTATCCGGTAATAAATGTTACGCATTACCTAATGTTTAAATACATATGGTTCATTCTCCATGGGAGCAAAAAGATGTCAGAAATATCCCTAATAGAATGACGATTAAGTTTGGATTACACTACACAACTAATCAATGGAGTATCATGAACTCATAAACTAACTTGATTACCTCCGATGTTATGCAACTTTACCACTGGCATCGCTCGAAGATGTGATCCACAGCTTGAGAATCTTGATCTATAGCTTCATGCATTGAATTAAGTGTATTTCCATGTTTAACATGCATTTACAATCTTCAAAGCAATTGAGATAAATAAATTGGGGAATGCAGTAACATGCCCTAGGACTCCAGTATTAACTTCATACATAAGATGCATGCATCCATCCCCATGCATCTTCTTGCCATCCATGTCTTTTTATGATTGTTATATATCCTGGCACTTTTGACATATTGACATATTAGCATAGAACAATGTATAAAGTCACCCTGGAACCTACCAACAATGAACACCTTTGTCACATAGAACCAACAAACAAACTAAACATACTCTTTTTTTACTTATACGTCATCCCTTACACAACATGTCATAGCTAAAGCCTAGCAACGCCGGGCACTGTTACTAGTGGCATTCATATTCAATCCCTCCCATTTGGCAACATTGACATACCATGTCTTCATGGAGCTCACATGCCCATCTGCTTGCCTCAATTCACATATAGTGTGCACCAGTGCAAATCAATGCAAATGTCCTACCCATCTTCATGGGCAAATGTGGTAATAGGTATTCTTGCGACTATGGACAAGTGTGAGGGTAATATTGGTATTGTGTTGCGTTGATCATCTCCGAGGCATTGGCGTACCAAAGCTACTAAGGAAATATGCATCGGGATAGTGCTTCAACTGAGTGGGTTCTTCGTTGCTATCCACTCGTACACATTCATGTTCCTACACATTTCAGGAGAACCAACCTATGTGTTTCTCCCTCCGATAGGCTTTAAGGCATTGTGGACCCATGGCCATTTTGTAGTAAGGTTTAGAAGCCAAATGTCCCCCATGTTATATGTGGTGTTTTAGACCAGCATCTTAAAGAGAAAGGAATCCTATCTCTTGCAGGAAAATTGGATACATGACTATGGACTTAACCCTAAGAGCTTGAGTCAGAAAGGCTTTTTGGACACACTCCATGTCTTCCTAGGTGGAAGTGATATCACTAGACCCCATACTTCCCAACTAGATAGAAGAATCGGTTCCACAAAAAACTTTGAACAACTGGTGGGATCAGTCATAAAGCTCTACATTGTTCTGCATGGTATACAAAGGCTTCTAGTCTACGTTCACCCGCTATTGATACATGTGTCCTCGTATATGGTGGTTGTAAACTCCACAATGCGGTATTTGTGTGTTTATACAACCTCCACATTTTGACCCTAATAGGTGAAGTGAGATACTCTGTGAGGCCTAGAAGAGGATTGAAAGAGAACCTTATTCTTAGTCACATTCTAGTGTTCTGATAGAAACTACTAAGTGCATCCAACTGTTGCTGCATACTAGCAGGAGTGTAAGCTAACAGATTCACATCATTTGCATATATCAACTGCCTAATGATGGGATGAATAAGTTGGGCCCCTCTATCTCCATGTTGAGATGTTGAGCAAGTCAATCCTCATGTTGATCAATGCATGGTCCAAATAGTATGAGAGAGAGTGGATATCCTTGGTGCACTTCTTCAATCTTATTGCTAGATCTGAGACCGTTTTATACAATCTGTAACCTACATTTTGCACTTCTGAGGGACACCAAATTGTGACAATCTCCCCCATAGCCCTCCCTACGAATAGTGTCACAAGCCTTCGCAAAATCTACAAAACAGCAATAAAGATCCTGCCTTTTATTTTGACTGTTGTCATCTAGTAAGGTATGAAGACTGCAACTACTGGAGAAGAAGGAGATGAAGAAATGAGAATGAGTGGTTGAATGAATATATTGAATTTTATCATCCATGGAGTATGCAAGACTAAAATGTCCCGCTCAAAGGATTTGAAAAACCTTGACAATAACAAGCTTATTGTTGAATATGTACAAAGTATGATATCAAGATGTTGGAAGTAGACATAAATGCGCATGTTAGTCAAGATAATTTGCTCTGATATCTGCAGACAATGGACAAGATTGAAAAGTATGATGCTCATCTTCAATCACTCCTATCTAAAAACATTGACAAATCCTATCACGTGGCTCATGCCTTTTTTATGTCTAAGATGATGTGCGCCTATGCGAATAGACGTAGTCTAGGTATGCTAGCAGTATGCACATACGCCTCCTCATGGATCGGTATGCCAATTGTATCCTTGTGGGCCATGAATTGCACTTGGATTAATCTGTGTGTTGTAATATCATGTCTCAAACATCTCTAAGTCACTTAATGAAAAAACTTGCATCTAGATATTGCTTCAAGTGATCCAAGTCTACATTGTTACACATGTCTGCTCCTGCACCTTCGATCATGAAAGCTACCATGCGGTTTCTCATTCCAACAGGTACATATAGACTTCAATATGTTTGGCCATGTTATATGAGTGCATATATTAAGTGTGGAGTTGGAGTATCAAGTGGCATATAGGATACTGATGGAGCAATCTAGATGGACACTTTATTTTTAGAGTTTAATAGGTGCTTGTGTTGGATATGGTTTTTTTCATTAGAAGATTTCCTATTATTTTGTATATGTACATTATAAGTAGGTATATGTAAGCCCCAACCTAATGTTGGTGGTCCATAAAAGTACGTACTCAAACGAAAAGGCAGATTGTTACCATGCCTTGCTTTTCTGATGATGGTCTTCTATATTGTTTTTTGGTTGCCACACAGATTAAAGATCTTCATTGAAACACTTCCGGCAAGCTCAAAGCAGCATATCTTCTCCGGTGATATGCTTCTGCCGCTTACTTCTTTCTTCGGCGAATATCTGTTTGATCTTTTTCTTTTCGTGTTTTAACCAGAGGTAGGCCATACTTGCTGTCTTGGCCTTAAAGCAGGTTCGTTTGCGAGGCAGGTCTCTGTAAGATTTCTTGCTAGGTGGCTCTCTATCAAGATTTCTTGAAGTAGGTTCTTTCTAGGCTAAGAATTTCTTTTGCATTTCTTAGTTTCGTAAGCTTTTCATGATTCAAGCAATGAAGCAGAGGCAAGTCAGCTATTCTTGTTTGACGATGGCGGCTACTCTTGTTTGAAGATGACAACTACTCTTTTTATACCTCATTTTCACGATCTGTTGCTATGATTTCACCGGGGTTCAATTCCCCGGGACTCTGTAATTTTAATCAAGAAACTAGAATATCAAAAAGAACCAGACAGAGTGTTATTACAGTGTTATTACGAAATGATTAAAATATATGTCACAAACTTTTGCGATACTATGTAAGAAGACAAAGGACTAAAATCAAAAACTGCTTAAAACGTCAATGAAGACAATGTAGAAGTGCCAATCTAGATTCCACAGTTTTAAAATGAGACTTGAAAAATTAGAGTACTATCAAGCGAAACAGTTGTAATAGAGCAATCAAAAATTTATCTTAAGTAATATTAGCATCGCTACAACCAAAAAATATACCGTCCCATTGAAAGCAAAATACCTTGATCTTGGTTGCAGCTAAGGATCGGTTTTAGTTCAGAATTTTCTGAGTGAAATCTGCAAAAACAACCCAGCCATTTTTCCTGAAGATGGTCGTTAGCCTTGCGAACAAAAACAATCTTCCAACTATTACGTTTTTCCATTTTCGAGTTGGAGCCAAACTGTATCTACCGCTGTAGATACACATAGCCCAGAGATTAATAGAAGAGGTAAAAACAGATCTCAAGTTCAGAGTAGAGCTTTCACTTATAGGAAGTTTAGAGTTTCAAAATAACGTCCAGCAAAATGAAAAGCATCAACTTTAAGTCGACTTCACCTTAGCCCTGCAAGAAAGGTGACATTAAGCGCATGAAGTGGAGTTTAGAGAATTCTTAGCTACCAATTCAAGCAAATAGAGATTACTTACTAGCAAGGTTTCCACAATAATTTTGAGTAGCATTCATCTACTTCATTGCCCTCTTCTAATGCCCTCTTCTTTCCTATAGAGTGAACTCCAAGTGCATGAACCCTAAGGAAAATATCCGTCTGCATTTCATGATGGGCGGCCATCACGAAAGCTATCCCCACCACGAGAATTTAGGCGCTCGGGCGTTTCAAAATTTTCAAGATTTTCGTATTATTAGGAGGCAAGGGAAAAAGATAGCCTAGAAAAAAAGAAAATTTTGCCTGAAACGGTAGCTTCCAAAACTCACACCCGAAAAAGGGTGCACTGGGAAGAGAGAAAAACCAAACACCATTTAAGTAAGTAGATTAACGATCTTATACCCATAAGCATTGTCACTTTGAGCCATTAACCAAATATCCTTATAATCATGGTCAATGACATACAACGACTTCATTTCCTCCAAATGGTTGGATTGTAATATAGAGATAGAACAAATTGCATAATGTCGGCATCTGCCACAACATTCTCTTTACCGAGACGAAAGCCACGGAAAAATCATATTGTTGCATACGAGCAACCCATTTCAATTGTCTTTCCGATAACGTTTTCTCGATAACGTTTTCTGTGAAATAATGTGCTTAATGCTTTGGTGGTTAGTCAAAATATGAATCGTTGACCCTAATAAATAGTGTCGCCACACCTTTAAAGCATGAATGATAGCCAGAAATTCTTTATCATAAACATAAAATCATTCTAGCTAAGTAGAAGATTTGGGTTTTGGATTTCCTAAGTTATCTCTGATATTCAGGCCACATGGGTTGCCTAAGGTTAGCATCCCTGACCATGATACAAAGTTTCCAAGTAAATCTAGAGGGCATTATTCATGCAATTGGGAACTGAGTTAAGGTTGTCCACTTTCTTTTCACCCAAAAACTGATGCAGTCCGAGGTGATTAACAAAGTTGTTCCATCTTAAGAGGGTTTGTCAATGAACATCCATGTCATTGGGAAGAGTATTTGCCTATAGCTGAATTTGTATACAACAACACCTATCAGTCTACCATAAAGATGACGCCTTTTCAGGAAGTCTATGGTCAGCCTGTGCGGTAGCCACTCTTTTAAGTGTGTGAGGATGTTCCGGCTGCTGATGATTTAGTTATTTATACATAAGGATCTCATAGACTTGCTTCAGGCTCGTATTCGAGATGCTCAGGCCTCTTTTGCCAATATATCATCAAAGTTGCGGCACTCAATAGTTTTTAAGGAAGGAGATTGGGTATGGACGAGAATCCATAAGGGTCACTTTAAGAAAGATACGTGCAAAAAAATCTTAAGTTGGCACCCCATTTCCATGGACCATTTCAAGTTATTGAAGCAGCCAATGAGGATGCATATCAATGGAGATTGCCTCAAGGTTGGAAATGCATGCTGTAGTAAATGTTTCAATCCTAAAGCCTTATCAAGGGAAGGACTTTTTTCAAGTTGGGAGGTTAAGTGAGTCAGAGTTGATTGATGATTCTGAAGTTCTAGAACCGGAAACAATTTTGGCGGATAAATCCACTAGTGGTTCAAGATAATATTTGGTAAAGTTTGCTCGCAAACCTTTGGAGGACGCTTCATGGATGCGTGGCAATGTATTAGTGGCCTATCCGGATATTTTGCAAGAGTATAAGGACCCGAAGGCAAGGGAAGCTGAAGGATAAAAAGATGTCCAAGAACAGGCTTCAACTAGCCGGCCTAAGAGAGGGCCAAGGAAAGATTATGCTCGGATGGATAAAGGCATCTAAAGATCCCTTTTGCAGCAGACTGCTGCAATGTTAAGAGGGAGGGAATGCTATTCCAAGGACGTGACCTTTTTGGGCCATATGAATCTTAGCTCAAGAGAGTTGTGTTTTGGCTGTGAGCTCGTGGTTGGGTGGAGAGATAGCTTGACACGTCATGTGTTTATTTTATAGAAGATAGAATGTTTTGAAAACGGTCTACTAAGGCTGAAATCTACAGGAAAATTATGATCAAGATGTGGACTTTGAGGTCATACCACCTATCTGGAATGCACAGCTTGTTGATATCGTATATGACACGAATAGGATTGAATGTTCTAACTATGTGGTCCAAACAATTTTATGCTGCATCAATAACACGAAAGTACATGAATTAATATTGGAAAGGGAGGCTATCAAAACATCTGAACAGATTTTTGCTGTAACATATCTCGACTTTAGTGAATGGCTACTACTGTTGGCTGAAATAAACAAATTGTCTGATAAAGAAGATGAACTGATTCATATGACAGCCTGCCACAGAAAACATATGAGTGCACTAGGATTGAAGATGAATGTTGCAAAGACTTTATCATTGATGTTACTGCTGGAAGATGCAAACGATATTAAAAATTCACATGGCAAAGAAGAAGAGCAGATTTGTATGAACAAGGCTGAGGTAATTGCCAATGATCTTAATAACTCTGATGATCTTTTCAGAGCTGACTTGTTGACAAAAGAAGATAAGGCTGCCCTCATCCCTAATGAGACTGGAAAACGGCAAGACCAGGGGGTGGACTTCAAATTTACACTTGATAACAATCTTAAATTCCATATTATCCCAAGCAGGTTGGTGGAAAGCAAAGGACTATTGTGCAACCAAGCTTTGTGGAGGACAAATTTTTTTTGGAGCACTTGCCCCAATCAGTGAAGAGGGACATCAATAAAGAAAGGGCTTATCAGGCTAAGGCTGAAGCCTACATAATGATACAGATGAAGAAGGCAAGGTTCAAACTAGAGGTAAATATTTCTTTGATAAGAACTGCTCCAAAAGTGACATGATGATCCTATGTCAGAAAGGCCACATGGCCTTTCTGAAACGACTACGTGCCCATATTTCAAGTGCAATACAATTCCATCCTGTGTGAAGAGAGCATGATATGGTTTAACCAAGCTGTTTGATACATGCTAAATAACTTGAACGTGTTGTATCCTAATATGCCTTTTGTTGGGCAAATGGTGGCATTCAGGAACTGCCTTAAGACTACCTTTAAAAATGGTATAGTTGCCTTTATTGGTTACCCTGAAGTCCGAAAAACTCTCATTTGAATGACAATGACTATAGCAGATGAACGAAAAAGGCCGTTATAATACAGGTTCATTATGTTCTAAGAAGAAAGAAGCAAAATCAGTTTATGAGTGGCATTGCATCCATTGGGGAAGTAAGTGTTATAAATGAATTTATGATTGACATTACATCCATTGGGGAACTAACTCTCATGTTGAATAAATCCATGCCATATATAAGAAAGGATTCTACATTCTAGTCCATGCCATAGATAAGAAAGGATTCTACATTCTACTGTTGGTACTATCGCTATAGATAGTGTGTCTAATATTGTCTTCACTATTTAAGGGACAATCTTCTTTCTTATTTTGGTAAGGGGTTGGTAACTGTGCCATGGAGCCGCATGTGACGCCGCATGCAGCGTTACCCTTGCCGAATTTTCCCCCTGCGTCCCCCCTGCGGCTCCCCGGTTGACGTACTTGAATGCTCCAATTTGAACGAGGCGCCAGCATTGAATTCAATCATTCGATTCAATGAGGCAGCCGTATACGAATCTGGTCTTTAGTTTTTTCTCAAGCTCATTCTCGCGCCTACAGGATTTGGCGCCTCAGAACTCTGCTTCTTCCGGAGCTATGTTAGAAGGAAGTTGATTGCAATTTTTTTTCTTAAGCCTTCCTGATCTCCTCACGCCCACCTTATGCAGCGAAATCCGAAGTCTGGAGTTTGGAATCGAGCTTGGAGTTTGGAGTCTGGACTTGATTTTTGGTGAGCCTTTGTTTTCAGCCGAATCGTCCTGAAATTTCTTCCTATTAACTATTCCTACAGATCCGACCTTTGCTTCTACGTTCTCAAATCCGGTGGCCTTTGCTTCTATGTTCTCAAATCAGGTGGCAGCTAGGGGAGATTCTACAATATTTTGTGTTGCGCATGAGGGTTTTGGAAGGTTTTGGAAGCAGTCGTTTGGTTGCAGGTTGCGAGCTTTAGATATGGCGCCTTAGTTATTTTTCTTCATTGTCTCCATTTCCAGAAAGCATGTAAGCCGGTGCAGAGGGAGCGTTACCAATCTGTCAAAGATTTTTATTCCAGCTATTCCAGCCGGGTCGTCCTCTGTCAACTATTCCAGGTTGAATCCCCTTGCACTAACGGTTTCATTTTGCAGATTCGAGAGCAAGCAACAACGATTTTTGAGATTTTTGATCTGAAGATTTCGTTCTTTGAAGGTATTTTTTTATCTTCCTTTGCATAATCCCTCTCTGTTTCTACAGATTGTTTCCATAAGCCTTCTCTGTTTCTACAGATTGTTTCTACAGAGGTGTTCTTTCAAGTAGATTGCAGATCATACTCTGTAGTATCTTCTTAATCTCGAAGTCCTTTCAGTTACCATGGAACATTCATCTTAACTTTATTTCGAGCTCTTCTAAAAACTATTTCAGGCATTATAGGTAAGCTTATATTTGCATTATACTATTTTTCAGTGATTTGTTAAAACCATTTGAGTCTTCTTGCAGAATATTTTTTGCAATACAGCGTTCTCAATAGAAGTTTGGTATCTGTTGCAGCAGCATTATTGTTCTCCAAAAAGAGTTTGAACTAATATATGGTACCAATTTGATGGACAAATTTTAAGGTAGGACTTCATTTGTATTACAGGGCAGATGTTATGCTTCTTTTTTCCCTCTACTGCATATCTTTTTTCTGATGCTTTGATAGGCCTTACATGAACATGTAGGTTATTTAAGCTCTTGACTTGATGGAATTATTTACGGGTTTATGTTTTATATTAT
>JAANSK020284836.1:0-10805 GCA_011763485.2 Isoetes engelmannii | reverse complement strand
TAGTAGCCGGGGGCGTGGGTTACTTTGTGCTCTTGTCCCTAGAGGACTCCTCCTTGTATAATAGGTATAGGCCTGTGGATCTGTCCACAGGACTAACACTCCCCCTCCACCAAAGGACACTTGATCTTTTCGCAAAGTGGTGGCAACTCTTCGGGTGGAGGAAAATTTGGCACGGCCTCACAATTACTATGAGGATGACGATTTGCAGAGTGATCACATGCTGCTTTTGCTTTATGGGTAATGGCCTCTGCCGTGAATAACCCGAGCTCGACCTGTCCACGGTGCAAGAACGAATTGTGATCAAACCTGCAAAGCCTTGATGAGTGAGCGTCTGAGCGTAGGCACATTCGAACAGCAGAGTAACGTCAAGGCCAAATTTCCAGCAATCTGCATTGGGTTGCAATGATAAATGGGGTGCTCCCGTGCAGTTGCACACCTCAGCAGGTCCTTGAGGACACAACAATAGCCAGCTTGGCAGTTAACCGTGGGGTCTGGACTGTGTCGAGCATGGCGAATGAACAGATCAAGCCCAAAGATGGCATTAGCAGGAGTTTTCCAACCTCGAGGACTGGGCATATACAACCAATTGTTGGTCATGTTAAGATCAGCATTCTCCTCCCATGGATACCTGCGAACAAACCGTGGATCCCACCGGAGATCGGCACTGATGCTTGGTGGTGTCCACTCAGCATGAAAAGCAATGGCATCAGTCCAAAATTTCCTGCCCCAGTCTCCGTGGACATTCAACCGGAGGGGAGGTGCACCAAGTTCTGCGTACATATTTTTCTCAACTCGGTTGGCATTCACCCACGCAGGTTGAGTGGCGTCATCAAAAAGTGCCAAGTGGTCATCCGTCATCTGGCATCGCAAGTTCTGGTATGCTGGAAATGGCATCAAAGATTGAACTGTGGACGGCTCCCAGTCAGTGGTGGAGTCCTCTGTTCCAAGAATTTGTGGAGCACATTCAATGCCAGATGGGTCATTCATGAAGGTGGTGATTCTTTTCACCATTTCCAGAATCCAAAGAGTCAATTCATTTGCCAATTCAGGCATATACTGATTTGTCAACAGGGAAGATTGATTGGAATCCAGAAGTCAACGGTTCCTGGGTCCAGTGGCAGAACCGGATCCCGTATTTGTGGGAGATCATGAGGGTCAGTGGCAGCAAACTTCTCGTACCTATGGCCCAGATAGAAATCGTGGAGCACATACGCCGTTGGGGCCACGGCACGGAAGGCAAAACTATCTTCATCCTGTGTGACCAGATGGCCATAAACGATCAAGGCAGTGAACGTGCCTTTTTCTTCAACTGATAATTCCGGCCAGAGATGCAAGATATCCAATGTTTGCAGATCACCACTAATGTCACCTCCAAGAGAAATCCATTTGAGCCAGAAAAGATGCTTCCAGGCTTGAACATAGGCCTGGTAAGAACCAGGTATGGAAAAATCTTCAGGCAGCTGGTTAGCTATCTTATAGTACTGGGCAGCAAGACGCTCATTCTGTTCTCCAAATTGCTCCACATCTTTCATCTGATTGGTAAGATCAAGAATCCTACGATATTTATCAGCAAGGGCCTTCTGATGGGCTCTGGAGCTACCTCTGTGGGACAACCCAGCTAGTACGCAGTGGGCGTGGCCTGTTTGAGCTGCGCTAACTCAATATCAACGGCAGACTTTGAAATTTGCAGTGCCTCCATCTGTGCCTGCAGTACTTGAGTTTGGGTCTGCACCGTGCTAAGCTGCGTCTCTAGTGCATTGGCACGCTGTAGTGCTTGAGGATGAGCATGCTGGACCTCTTGATGAGAAACCTTTGTTGCTTTCCAACTATCCTGGACATTGTGCAAGGTCTCCACCCTGTCATTTAGCTGTGTCTGAAGATGATCATTGGCAGTTTGGACAGTTACCAACTGTGATTCAACTTGTTTGACGACATTTGGGGCTGCATGCCTTAATGGGTGTGCCAAGGATTAGAGCTCAAACGGTGGAGATTGAAGGATCCAACGGTTGGACAGGGCTATCGTGAGGGCCAAGCCGTAATAATGAGAATTACAGGTACGAAGAGACATTTCCCAGACGTAATTAAAAAGGGCAGCTTGAAAAAGTGAGAAGTAATACGCCGAAGATTTGCGGCTGAGTACGGAAATTTGGGCAGATTTTGGCAGATGCCAAAGAATATTCCCATAATTAAGCACGGTGGTTGCGCTGGCCAGCTAGGCAGTCGGTGAGTGTATAAAAGGCAACACTTAATCTCAGTTGAGCACTAGTTGGCCAAAATTTTTTGTGCGCCTTCATTTTCTGCTTCTCTGCTTTCTCCTTAGCTGCTGAAAAATGTTGACGATTGTGAACAATACGCAGTCCACCAAACCATTGTTTTGCATGGAGTGGATCACCTGTAAGATGGATTGGATGAATCTGTTTCGACTGAAAAAGCGAGGCATACCAATAGATGGTTGGCTTGCAGGTCGAGCGGAGGATCCTGAAGACGAGAGGGGTATGCCTATAGAGGTGGTTCTGAACTTGGATTACAACTGGGAGAATGGGACATACAACATTCTGCGTGTTGCAATGGCACCCCATTATGATCTGCATGCTGGCAAGTATGATAAGAGGGCGCAAGCTGGGGCCTCTAGCCCTGATGCATGGAGCAACTGGTCCAAGAACTGACCTCTGGTTTATAGTGTGTATAGATAGCACAATGTAGAAACTTTTTGATGTACTTATCTTTTTGCGTGATAATATAAAAGCCAGTTTTTGAAAAACTCTAAGTGTCTTCTTGTGAATATGTGTCTGAATGAAAGGTTGTGTTGAAATCTTTCTCTGTTCTAAATGTCTTCAACCGAAAACCATTAACCAGTGAAGGTAACGGAGTTCCATCCAATTCACGTAACTTAAAAACACCAGGTTTCACAACTTCATCGATTTTATATGGTCCAAGCCATCGAAACTTCAATTTGCCTGGATGATTCTTGTATCTGGAGTCATAGAGTAGAACTAATTCTCCTTTGTTGAACTGTTTCTTGAGTAATTTCTCATCGTGCCAACGTTTAGTTAACTGTTTGCCCGTGAGGACTCTCAGATAAGCGTCACGCCTTAACTCATCAAGTTTTTCCAGTTGGAAAACTCGTTCCTTTAGTGCTGCAGGAGGGTCATGCATCGTGGCCACCTGAAACTTTAGTGAGGGTAGCACGTACTCAAAGGGCATGAGTGCCTCTTGACTATACACAAGGCGAAAAGGAGTCTGTCCAGTGGAAATCTTGTACATAGTGTTATAAGCCCATAACACAGTGGGTAATTTTTCATGCCAATCCTTCCTGGATGCGTCACAAATCTTCTTCAAAATATTGAGCAGTGTCTTGTTGGTACTTTCTGCAAGTCGATTTCCTTGAAGATAATAGGGCGTGCTTTTCCTGTGATGAATGTGAAGGTAGTCAGTGAGCTCCCTAATAGTGTTGTTGAAAAAGTGCACTCCACGGTCACTTTGGTGATAATTTTAGTATACAAGACACGAGCCGTGCTGGCTGCCGTGTTATCAGGCAATGCACAAGCTTCAGCCCATTTAATGGCATAATCAGTGAGAACCAAAATATACCGTGCTCGTGAACCAGTGGCAGGAGGATCAATAGGACCAATAAAATCCATTCCCCATTTGCTAAAGGGAGTGGGCATGGCAACATGAGTTAAAGGCAAAGCATCCCGTGCCGTTGGTCTTCCTACTCTTTGACAGACGTCACAAGTACGGGTGTGAGCATGAGCATCCTTGAACAAAGTTGGCCAATAATATCCAGCAAGCAAAATATTTCTGGCCGTGGCGTCTCCAGCAAAGTGACCACTGCCAAGTCCTTCATGAGCTTGCTTGATAATATATGGGATCTCATGAGGGAGAACACAACGTCTTAATAACATATCCTTACCTCGTTTATAGAGATGACCAGAAATCATAGTGTAGTCCCTAACTTCCCATAGGAACTGTTGACGGCGTGCCTTAAGCTTCGCTTGGGAAAGAGTGGAGTCTTTCGTAGGTAGTGCGCCCGTCAATAAATACTGCTGGTAGTCATGGAACCAGTGAGGCGTGGCCGTGACTAGAAATAGTGGTGCATCCGGAAAAGCATCAGACACTGCTGAAGAAGGGTCATTAGTGTGGATCCGTGAGAGATAATCAGGCACGATATGGGACTTCCCAAGTTTGTGGATGACCTCAAACTGCAATAACAATACCCAACATGCAATTTGGCCAGTTGGCATGGTCTTGTTGATCAAATACAGAAGCGCTTGATGGTCCACAAAAAACTTGATTTGGCTGCCAAGAAGATAGTGACGGAACCTTTTAATACAGAAAATGAGTCCCAAGGCCTCGCGTTTCGTGGCAGAATAATTCTTCTCAGCGGAGTTCAGCTTCCTGCTTGCAAATCAAAATTGATGATCAAGTCCTTTTTCATATTCTTGTGAGAGAACAGCACCAATTGCAAAGCCAGAGACATCGACATGCACATGAAACGGCTTGTCCCATTGAGGAGGAACAAGCACGGGGGCCTGTGTCAGCATCACTTTTAATTCCTTGAAGGCAGCATCCGCTTGAGGAGTCCACGTCCAGTTGGACTCATCACCCGTGAGCTTGTGAATGGGATCTGCTTTAGCGGCAAGTCCTGGAATAAAAGTGGAGTAATAATTGACCTTACCCAAGGAAGATTGAGTCTCCTTGATGTTGGTTGGAGCTTGAGCCTTGAGAACACAGCTGATCTTGGCAGGATCAGTAATGATACCGTAACGGCTCACAATGTGCCCAAGGAGCACGCCAAAAGTGACACAAAACATGCATTTTTCTGGATTGAGACTGATACCAGATTCCTCACACTTCTTGAAGACCAACTCCAACTTAGAAAGATGAGAATCCATAGTGCTGTAAGCAGAGAAATCATCCTGGAAAATCTGCAAAAATGGATCTTTCTTCATGAAGTCCTGAAAAATAGAGAGCATAATGCGCTGAAACGTGGACGGAGAATTGTACAACCCAAACGACACCACTTTGTAGGCAAAAGTGCCCCACGGTGTGGTGAAGGTGGTCTTCAACTGATCCTCAGGTTTGATAGAGATCTGATTGTATCCCAAAAAACCATCCATGAAGAAATACATCTCGTGGCCTGCAACTTCTTCCAAAACTTGATAAGTGAATGGGAGCGGAAAGTGATCGCGTTCCGTGGCCATATTGAGTTTCCGATAATCCACGCAAATACGTATTTTGCCATTTATGCTTCAGCGCGATAACTATGGGGCTCACCCATTCAGAATGTTTGACCTCGTAAATCAACCCAGCATCTAAAAGCTTGTCAATCTCAGCCTTTCCACGGTTATGATAATTTGGGTTGAGCCTGTACTGTCGTTGCTAGATGGGGCGGGCATCGGGCTTAGTGGGAATAGTGAGTTCCCCTAGCTCCTTCTTAATACCACGTAAATCCTTATAGCTCCAGGCAAAAATATGTTTGAACTTCTTGAAGAGATCAATGGCACGGCTCCAATATGACAGAGGGAGTCCGGCGGCGATGCGAATGGGTTGCTCAGTGCCAAGATCCACTATTTCAACTTCAGGTGTCTGAATGTGGGGAACCACATCATTCTCAGTAATAGTGTGAGCCGGTGGGAATACTACCATGGGCGGCTCAGCACTAGCCGTGTGAAAAAACAAAGGAGGTCGGACTTCTTCAACTTCCCGTGAGGGAGACTTATCATCCAAGGCCTCCACAGTTGTGGGTACAGTGACTGAAGAGTCGGAATTTGTGACAGGAGCACTTATCTCTGTGGAAAGGAGGGGCTTCAAGTCAGTAGAAGGAGTGACTGGGGCACTTATCTCCGTGGAAGGGAGGGGCTCCAAGTCATCATCATCTAAGAGATCGACAATGTGTACCATGTGGTAGGGTGCCAGATAAGGATCAATTAAGGCAACCACTGCTTCATTCATCATTGTCCAGAGTCATATCACTCCAAGGGTCAGGATACTCTGAGTAAGAAGGTAGTGGCAAGCCCGCAGGGGGAGCTTGCACTTGGAAAGTGGGTTGAACAACATCATCGTCACTATCAGAAAGTGAGGGTTCAGCATTTTCAACCGAAATCAGTTGACCTGTTTCCAGATCCATAGTGGCATTTAAGTGACCATCAGTGATAATCAATTGGTCAGTAGCCCAATAGTGAATGCTCTTGGCTTGGCGCAAAAATGGCCTCCCTACTAACATCTCATAATCTCCAGGATCTTCACCAGCTTTCCATACACCAAATTCAAGGTTGAAGGTGAGATCACCAATATTGATATTCATTTTGGGAGTCACACCCTGAGGTCGTGTGATATGTCCATTTGCCAGTTCGATATCATATGGGGCACGATACAGCTGTTTAATCCCAAGTTGGTCCCGCAATTTGTCAGTTATGAGATTAACAGCACTTCCACCATCAATTTGAACATGATTGACCGGCTGACTACCAACCATAGCATGGACCGTGGGAGTGGAGGTAGCAACAGCTCCAACAAGCACAGTGGGCAGTGGCAGTTGCTCACAAAGGGCCGGACAAAGCTTCAATATAATGGTGAGACTCAAGGGAATCTTGATCTTGGCAAGTTCCTCTTGCAGTTCTAATGGCACTTGTGGCAGTGGATTAACAGGGTCCACGGGCGCAGCTTCCGTGGGGAGGGATGCAGAAACCTCCTTCAAGAGTTCAACTTCAGCTGATATATTCGGATATTTATCTTTGCGAGGAGATCGTGGTGCCAGTGAAGAGGAGCCAGACTCACTGGCATCTTCGGCACGTTGTTGAGCACGGGTAGTGGAATGAACATTGGCAAGAGCACGACCTTCAGCTTGTTCCATCAGGCGGAGAATGCTATCACGGAGCTTGGGCATCACGTGAGGCATCAACTTTTCCTTATCAGGGGCAAAGTGGACAGCCTTAGTGTGGGGAACAACATCCACTGCGAATGAAGGCTGAGTGTCGTGAGGAAGTAGAGCATAAGGGCGTGAGCCCTGTGCTTGATGTGCCACTATACTAACCCTTGGAGGAGTGAGTGGGCTGGAGTGCTTCCATAATTTCCTGTTGTGCTTGCTGAGCAACTTGTTGTCGACCTTGCTGATTTTGATTTTGGCGGTATCGTGGGGGTCGGCTGCTACGAGGAGGTGGCCCTTGTTTACCATTAGCCACCCACATCTGATAAGTCGTGAGACGAACAGAAGCGTACTGATTAGTGCCTGGAAGTTGCACTTGAACTTGGGGCAGTTGCGGACAAGTGGCAGTAATGTGACCAAATTCTTTGCAGTGATAACATTTCAACTTGGAAGGATCGAAAGGTTGTTGATTAGACTGACTTTTTTGTTGATTCTGTTGTGATTGAGTCGTCTGAACTTGATAAACTAGCTTCTGCCGATAAGGCGTGGGATTGGATTTATTGCACTGGTCCGTGTTGTGATTGTTGAGATTGCAGCGTTTGCAGAAGTACTGTCCTTGCTTGGAATTGCATTCATTGGCAGATGGCCTTGGTACTTGCAAACGTGACACCAGATCTGTGAGCGTTGTGTGGCTGGTGCGGTTCAACAGAGTTTTGAGGCACCAATACTGGTGGCATCAAGGACTCATTGCGTTCCGTGATGTGAACAAAGTGATTTATTAGCTCAATAGCTTGCTCCAACGAAGTGGGACATAAATACTCAGTCATGACACGAATGGAAGGAGGTAATCCTTGTAGAAACCAAACAAGAATTTGGCTTTTAGTGGGATACTCCTTAAGCTTGCTCACTAAGATCAACATGCGGTCAGCAAAGTCCCATGCTGTCTCAGGAGGTATCTGACGAAGATCATTGAGCTCTTTCAAAAGCTATTGTTCATCAGCTTGGGAAGAATAGTGTTCAAGAAAAGCTAGCTTCATAGCATTCCAATCTTGCTTGGACAGTGATTTTTATTGGCCATAAGCCACTGATGAGGGGCACCTTTCAAGGTAGTGGAGAAGATATGAAACTTAATGTGAGGCATATCATGACCATTGAGTATAGCAAGTGCCTCAAACTCCTCCATATGTGCCTCAGCACTATAAGATTCCAAAGGTTTCCCCTTGGCATTGCCAAAGAATGGATAATTCAACTTTAGATTGTGGCCAGAAGATCCTGCAGTTGCAGATGGTGGCTGATTGAACGTGGGATTTGGCGGGGCCATACTGAAGGAAAGTACTTGAGTGGGTAGCGGCTGTGTAACATATTGATAATGAGATGGACCAGCCGAATAACCATGAAAGACCTGAGTGAGAGGTGGCAAAGTAAGGCCAACCGAGGGAAAACGAACACCCGAAGAGGCAGGGATGGGCTTTGAAACTGGAGGCTTGCTAACAAGATTGCCTGTCTCATCAAACATGACATCCTCCACACCCATACTATAAACGTTTAAGGGAGGTGCAGACGGTGACTCTGCTGGAAATGGAACTTGTTGGGCACCAAAAGAGAATTGCATCCTCGCCCGTGGGGAAGCAGGGCGGGAAGGAATAGGAGACTGCGGAATAGGGATCGAAACATGAAGGTTCTCAAACATAGGGGTCTGATACTGCCGATCCGGTGACTGTGGGCGAGAACAATGATGGCAAGAAGGAGGTGAATTGGAGCGCGAAGCACCCCTAAGAGTAGGCGGTGCCGAATGGCCCCTTGAACGAAAACGAGCTCCTTCAAGATCATACTCATAGTGATGGGGATCCCGAGCAGCTTCTCGACGCTGCTGGCGTTCCAGGCGCGCAGCAATTCGCTCCAACAGTTCGTCAGCAGAAAAGTGTCTAACAAACATCTTTGAAAAGGAAGAACTAAGACCCGGCAATCGGCGACAATGTTTGGAGTCTGGGTCCGGGAACTCCTGAGAGGCAGATCTCTATGAGGACTATGACGCCAAACAGAAGCTCCTGCAAAACAAATTGTCACGCAGGATTTTGATAAAGATGAGCAAAAACAAGAAAGCTGAAGATAAACTGAGAACAAAGATGAGTCGATAATCAGTTCTATTGATGAAAAGGCACAAAATGTGCTATAAACAGGCTCGCAACAAAGCTGAGCGCTGAAACAAGAAGCAACCACAAAATTGAGCTAACTTGTCTAAACTCCTAGCCCTAAACATATTGTATATATAGTACAACGTCCTTGGGCCCATAATTGTGCGGAGCTAACTGCTCTGTGATCTGTGCTGACAAAAGATGCTCCCTAATCTACTCCATAACTGCAGGAGATGGAGCTCTAATGACCGGGAATCTCGGCCTCACCGCCTGGGCCTCTTGGATGACTTGGGCAGAGGCACCGTGGGCGTGTCCTCCATGCCTTTGCCAAACTGCCTCTTCGTGCCTTTGCTAGTGGCCGGGGGCGTGGGTGACTTTGTGCTCTTGTCCCTAGAGGACTCCTCCTTGTATAATAGGTATAGGCCTGTGGATCTGTCCACAGGACACAAATACCAACATTTTAGTCTTACTAAGATTCACCTTCATGTTCATAGCATCGCAGAACGAAGCAAGTGTTTCAATATGTTTTTGCATATCACCAACATTTCTAGCAAGCATCCCTCCATTTTCTCTAACATTTCTAGCACCAACATTTCTAGCAAGCCATTCCCTCCATTTTCTTTAAGCGATCCTTCAAGTTATCCAATATAAATTTCAAACAGTGTTGGAGAAAGAGGGCATCCTTGTTTTACTCCAATATTTTTGATTACTTCTTCTTGAGATATGTCGCTCATTGGGACAGGTAATCATACAATAATCCTTTAATAGAGTTGAGCAACTGCACCTTTTAACTCAATAGGAACTCCAATATTACCCATATATCCCCAAATATCTTTTCTTCTAACCATGTCAAATGCTTTAGCTAGGTCCACAAATAGAGCAAATAGTACAGCATCAGTCACGACCCGCATTGTAGGAATGATCTATTGTAGACCTTGTAGGGCGGAAGCCTGCTTGCCCTTCTGCTCTCTTTCCATTTGTCTCTGCCCAGTGACTTACTTTTTGCTCCGCCGAAAGGAATTGCCGCATCTGCAAATCATAAAGAAAGCAGATTGGTTGCGCTGGGTTTCCTGGCTGATAACGATCTAAAAACATTTTAAGAAAGTATGATTATATATGTTTCGATAGTCGGGAGAAAGTATGTTTATATAATATGCTTCGATAGTCGATAGTCGGAGAATTATATCTGTTTGTGGAGCGTCATAGGAATGGGTCCTTTCCTTAGAAAAGAAAGTTGAAACCTAAAAGAAAAAAAATCCAAAACGTCCTCAGCCCTTGGATCTCACCCAATGGCTCCATACATATGGGTCACGGCCAGTCTGGAAAAACAATGGTTGTGGAGGAATTGAACCTCTAGGACATAATGCCTTGGCTCCAACGAGTCAGATGAAAAGGAAAACAATCGACCATAGAAAGAGGAAAGGAATCATTCTGATTTCAAACCTGCAAAGGGAAAAAAAACAAGAATTAGTATCGTTGGTGCAAATCCGGCACAATCAATGGGTCGCAAATCTAGGCAAAGCTGATTCGCCCATATCCTTAGAACTTTCCTTTGTAAAATTCGATGTTCTGGGCGTCGGACATCTAATAGAATGCGGAGAATAAATATTCGAAGCTGTGAAATCCGACTACCTTGGATCAGGATTCGAGGCAGTATTTGAAGTCATCATAGAGTAAAAATCCGCCGAATTGAAGCTCGATGTTCTGGGCATCAGAAATTTAGATGGAAGGAAGGAAGGAAGGAAGGAAGGAAGAATATTTTAATGTCGCACCACAAAGGCAGCGTCCCAAGGACATGCGAC
>JAANSK020284825.1:0-10805 GCA_011763485.2 Isoetes engelmannii | reverse complement strand
TGAGTAGTCGCTTCTACCCATTTATGCCGGTGTCTCGGGAACGCCCCACAGGCACATTCAAGGATCGAATACTCAAGTGGTCTACTATGGGCCCGTTACAATTGATGGGGCATTGATACACCTGATTACTTTCTCGCGGCTAGAATGATTATCGTTGTGCCTACTAGAATCAAGCTTTTCAGCCAGATCACTATCATGTAAAGGCTTGAGGTGAGATCCTAGGAGGATCACTGGTGCTTTCCAGCATTTGAGTTGATCCGTATAACTCGGTAGACGACAAATGGCGATCCAGAACGTGCGTGGAGGCACTTCTTAAATGGCAATTAGGAGATTTGTCATCCACTGTATTTTTATTAACTTGCATGTTTCAAGAGAAACATCTAATAAGCATTCCTTTTTTCAATTGTTCTCTTGCTTCTATACCCCTTCAAATGCCATATAAATTATGATAGTTCCAAACAAGGGGGCATAATGATGCATAATTATCTGTAACCCCAACCAGGATGTCTTTCTAAGAGCATTAGCATAGACCGAATGATGGGTGTTAGCAATTATGTTCTAGAATGCTTTCAACTTAGATCTACTTCCTTTTATATAAAGGGTGGTCACAAGCTTGTTTAAAGATCAAAGAAAGGCAAGCATACATTTTTTAGCAACAGTAACATGCATTCAAAAACAGATTTTTGGTTTGTACCATGGTACTATTACTCAAAGAGACTAGAAACATACCTTTCTCAAGTTGAAGTCTTCTTCCTGTGAGGAGGCAAAGGAACGGATCTGTATTTTTGTTGTCAATGGATGGTTTCATGGCTTTAATCTGTTTTTTATGTCTCTTCATCTTCTCGTCATGATCCCATGTCATGAATTTAGTGGTCATCATACGCTTTCTCATAATGCCTTCTCGAATAGCTGCTTTAGATGCCATATTCGCTACCTATTATAACCTGCAAGATATAGGATATAATTTTATGCATGCACCACCTTCTTAAGGCTATGATTCCTACCAAATTCCTAGTAGTATTATAGTTCAGCTATAAGTATGAGATTTTATTTTCTAAGAAAAAAAGGATGTTCCATGCTGAATCTTTTTTTTTTTTTTTGGTGGAAGGACTACAGTCTGTCATGACTAAAATCAAGATATATACAAAGGACCTGTGACATGGGACTCAAAACCTAGAAGACGACATAGTCCACTAAGCAAAACCACCCATACACAGTACATTATCGAACTCCTTGTGCCATCTTGAGGCGTTTAATGGCACAAACAACATTTTCTACTGCAGCTGGATACTCATCACTAGACATCGTATTATCATACCTTTTACTAGCATGAGGTATAGGAACCTCAGGATATACCATATAAGAATTTTTCCTAGCAGCCTTCTTCCAGTAACATGTTGCCATATCTTTCTAGTACATGGAAGAGTAGATCCATCATCCACAACAATTTCAGATGTATTAGGAGAAGAAATATCAACTTGAGGAGTATAAGGCACTATAGGTCGATATGAAGGTGCTAATGACGACACCATCGGAACTGGACATAGATCAACGTCACTCCTAGAAACGTTAACATGAGGAATAAAATGAATAATAGGTGCATATGATGGTGCTATAGATGACACCACTGGAACTGGACGTAGATCAACTTCTATAGCCGAGGAGTGCAAAACAACTGGAAAAGGTTGGTCATAAATAGATGAAGAACTGACAATATATTCTTGACCTTGAGATGAAGGAGAAGGTTGAACAGGTGCCTGCAATGCACGGCGTCCTCGTCAAAATTCAGCAAAGGCCTCCTTATCAGGATGACCACTATACAATCTGGTAAAAACGAGTCCACTGGCATAGAAATGCAGATCCTTGGACCATTCATGATAGAATGTGAGATATATATGAACGCCAAGTCCAGATGCAGTTTCTGCTAAAAATTGATGAGCCATCAAATCTAGAGGAAGATTTAGTATTGAGAACCAGCAAGGCATCCTTAAAGCTCAAACCATACCTGGTGTAAAACCAAGAGAATAATACTGGTACATTATATACTCCCCACCAATTGGATCAATCCCTCTAAACACCAAAGAATCCACTGCATTACTATTATCAAGCATAATCAGAACAACGTTTTTTGCCAACAACTTGATGGATTGAAAAGGAGATAGTTGAAGGCGTCGCAAAAGACAAGATAACCACACACGAAATGGTGAGAAATCTAAATAACCTCCAGTAAAATAGCCAAGGACTGCACAAGAGGATAAGTTCTTGGCATACTTAATATGAGCTTGATGGTCCACCTCAATCATAGGAATACCGAAAGCTTACACTACATTCTGGCAATCAGACTGGTAAAATATGTCATTAGAAGATAATTGTTGTTGGAGCTGAGCCTGTCGAGCTTTCAATGTATCTAAAATGCTAGAGTTAGAATGAGTGGCCATGCATTGAGGGCCAGTAACAAACTCCTCAGAGTAAACACCAACAAACATATCCCCGAATGACACACTTTGAATCAAATTATAGACAAAAGCAGTGATACTTATATGCACAACGAGACGTCCAAAATGTTTTTTTGCGTCTAGGAAGGAAATGACCATGCATAGACAACAAGAAAAAGAGAACACTACATCAAGACTTAAATCTTTCGTCCTTTTCCAATTGAATTATCATAGGTCCTATATAGGCATCCGCTACAATCCATCTACTTTAACAACAATGTTGAAACTTGTAAACCTGAACACCTTTATCCTTTGCTTTTGCAGTATAATAGTTGGGCTTGTGTATATTATTTTACATCAAGAAGCACACTTTGACAAAGAGATTTTTTTAACTTTGTGGCCGAAGCCAACCACAATAAATTATGAGCATAGGATGTTTGTTTCTGCAATAAACTCAACAGGAGAGAACATAAAATAAAATGACTCAGGAAAAGAACAGGCATGTAGATTACAGGCTTGTTCACTTAAGGACTTACAAGTACAACCACGGACTAAATGAAAAATATTGTCTTTCTTATATTCCAACTATAGAAATTGAGGACTCAACATAAAAAAATCTTCTTCTCTACATCAAAAAGGGACTCGAAAACAATATTTATCTTAAGCTATCAATTAAACAAGATAAACAAAATGGAAAATCATACCAACCAAAGACCTGGGAAGAAATAGAGACATTATGACTATGTGTTGAAAGAATGAAAACTGTAGTTAATATCAATATCAATCTCATTCATATCATTACCAAATTAATTAAGCATGAGCTGCAACTAGAATGTACACATAGAAGAACACACTTCCTGCAAAGGTTGTAAAGTTTTTGCAACTGCATACAAAAAATTGTGCTTTCAGCTCTAGCAAAAGTAAATGGAGAGTGAATAAGCATATGAAAAGTGGAAGTTTAGAACTCGAGAGAGCGAGTTGGCTATCTCGGCAGCATCCTTCTAGGTCTAAAAAACATAGAAAGGAAGAGCCACTTATGATCCAATAAGAACTTGGCACATAGAAATATCTGCAATTTTTCAACTATTATTTCCAACAAATTTTTGGTTCACGGGAGCAAATATTCCCTCCCACCTATTCTCTGACTAACTTTAGCCCTTAAGCAACAGTAGGTTTTGAGCCTTAAGCAACATGAAGCTACAAAAGCCAATAAAACAACAATATAAACAACAAATACACCTGAAATATTTTATATAACTTAATCAACAGGTGTATCTAACATGTCCTTGGGATACATGGTCTAATGGAAAGACCTTAAACTGCCACACTCGAGGTCACGGCTTTAAACCTGGCCAATATCGGTCTAGTAATGAGAACCTTAAAATTCTATTGCCCCAAGGTCATGGGTTGAAGTATGATCAATTGGCCCTGTGGTAGAGACCTTAAACCTGCCATATGTAATGGATAATCACATGCAAAGCAACTCCTAGCATAGAACTGGAATGAGTGCACTTAGGAGTGCATTGACTGTGGTAGAGACCTTAAACCTGCCATATGTAATGGATAATCACATGCAAAGCAACTTCTAGCATAGAACTGGAATGAGTGCACTTAGGAGTGCATTGACTGTGGTAGAGACCTTAAACCTGCCATATGTAATGGATAATCACATGCAAAGCAACTCCTAACATAGAATTGGAATGGGTGCACTTAAGAGTGCATAGGCTTCTGGATAATCACATTCAAAGCAACTCCTAACATAGAATTGGAATGAGTGCACTTAGGAGTGAATTGGCTTCCATGTGATCTGTAGAATAAAGTGAAGTAGAAGGTAATTATGATGTGATGATGAATAGACTGACATCCTTCAATATAAAAAAAATTGTATCATTAGTTATATAACTTCTTGTAACGCTAGGAGTGCATTGGCTTCCATGTGATCTGTAGAATAAAGTGAAGTAGAATGCAATTATGATGTGATGATGAATAGACTGACATCCTTCAATATAAAAAAATTGTATCTAACATCAGTTATATAGCTTCTTGTAATGTAGCATGCCTTATGTCATATATTGCTATTCATTTTTATTTCCCGTCATACATCAATTATTGTGTTTGGCATGACATGGTCTCACTTGTCATAGAAGAGTTGCTATATGTCATGGTTGTGCCACATGTCGCATTTGACACATACATCATAAAATATTAATAGTTCCTTTGCATGTCTTCTTGCAAGTGTTGTATGTATCATATAGATAATCTATTATGCATGTATATGTCATTTTCTTATGCATGCTCCGAGGCATTTTGGTTTGCGCCTGTGCCTGGGCCTTTTGTCCACTGATAACACATTACAACACATTACGCCTAGAACAATTATGTCTCAAGTTTGAGACCGCCCAAAGTCGCATTATGTATAGTTTCTTCCCACTGATCATGTGTCGCCTCCATGGACATTAAAATAATATCTTATCTTATGTAAGGATTGTGTCATTCGTGTCAACATTATATTGCATGTGATTTGTTTTCCACATTGCATACGCTCTTTAACTTATATCATACTTTATGGCAACTATTTGACTTGTCATAGAATTGTTGTTTGATGATGGTTGTGTCATATGTTGTGTCATCTAACATCTAACAATTTAGTTCATATATATATATATATCATGGAAGCAATGTATAACAATTAAGCGTAAGCAATATTGGTGTATTTGTGTGTTTCCAAAACAAGGAAGAAAGGAAGGAAGGAATGTTAGTGTCAAATGACCCCCTCGCCCTCCCCGCGGATATATCCGATATATTATATTATATTAAAAGACAATTCCAGCATAGATGGTCAACCATAGGCCTTTCTAGGATGACAATCTCACTAAATGAATGGTTTCAAACTAATGATACTTTTTAGAAATGCATGGCTTTATGCTCATAATGGTACATCAATTCATATTAGAGAAAGAACTTACAAGTTTCGGATAAATTTGAAAAGCTACAATGTGACACAAGGAGAGTGTCTAGTAGATTAGCTTGTCCTTATCAGCTTATCTGAGGATGTTGGCCATCCTATGGTTTAAGCTTCAAGTTGATTCCTTTTTATTGGTCACCCTATGGTTTAAGCTTCAAGTTGATTCCTTTTTATATTATGGTTATGTAAAACCAAGACCTTACCAGGATGCACAAGGAATTCACTTATACGTACTTAAATATGGCATTTGCGTTGCTAGGGTCAGGCAAAAACCCCTTATCTACTAATAAAAAACACCCTTGATCATACGTTCCACCAATTGATATACCCCATAAAATACTTTTAGCCATTGCAAAAATATAATTCTTATAATCAACTTTAGGTTAGATAGTTATTATGAATAATCTTATTCTAGTGATCTTTTGGACATTTGAATATTGAAACCGTAATTATATAGAACAATGAACAACATAATGAGTAAGGGGAAGCTCTTATGTGCTTCTTTTTGGAAGGTCAAGCAGGCCTCCGCAGGTCGATCCGCTTTCCCTTCCACTGCTTTCCCTTCCAGTAAAAAACCCACAGGGGCTTTCACTAAATTTAGAGGGCAATTGGACCCAATCTAGTGCCACCATGTGTTATGCATGCAGGTGTCAGGAACGGAAACTACAGGTAGAAGAAGTAGAAGTGTTGATAAGAAATAGACGGACATCCAGTAAACTGCAGAAAAGAGCGAGTAAAATTGTGGCGAAGATGTTGCACGATTTTCTATGCTTAAAAATATGACTTGTGCCAATTCAAGATTGGATGGAAGAGCTGGATTGGGCTTAACCATCCTTTAAGTCCCCTTCCCCCCACCCTTCCAACCCAAAAGATATAGCAACTACAAATCAATAGTGTGGCAATTTTTTCTAATTACAAATGCTTTTTATCTAATCTATTATGGGTATTTTGAGGAGATCTTAATAATCTGACAAACTAGCCTTCATTTTATACGAAAGTCCTATGGTTGTGAATTCATGCCTAGAAGAAGAACATGAACACCAGGCTTCTCCAATCATATCCAAAAAAATATTTGGATGTCGAGTAGAAGCTAGTTTTCTTCATTAACTAGATGATGTTTAATGAAGCTTGGACACTTGTGATTCCTTTACGATGAGAGTGCATTTCCTCATGGCAATGGATTTCCCGATTCCCTTCTTTAATTTATTCAAATTTCATAAGGTGGAGATGCAAGAAAGTATGGGAGGTTTCTATAGTACTTAGCCTTGTTATTGTAATCAATTGGTATCATGCTAGATTGTATATAATTGTGTCACGTGTCATATTGGCTTGCAGGTTAAGATGCTCAAAGCCCTTGGAAGCCTATTATTCGAGAACGAAAGCTAGAATGAATAAATGTGTAGCCACACAAATTGAAAAAAAAAAGCTTTCTAAGAATTAAACGTGCTAGATACTGATATTGATTGATTACTTATTGTCCCCTCTTAAGGGGCAATTTGTTAGGGGGCAATTCGTTGGGGGGGGGGTGGGTTTGGGCATCTTGAGGTTTATTCTGAGCATATCTACTCATCTAACAACTACAATTACTAGTTCATTTATCGATGGTAAAAACGTTTTCAGTATTTTTTAAATATGACATTGGCAAAGGTTTCTGGCATTTTTAGAGCCAGAAATTTTTTTGGTCCACCAGTATTTTCATTTTTTTTACAATAATAGTTTTGCCAATCTCCCAATGGTTCTCCGTCCTAATATCTCGTTCTAATAATATCCTGCTAGAGAGAATAGAAACTAGAAAGAAAGAGAGACTAGAGAAATGAACTAAAGAGATGAACTACAGAGAGAAACTAAAGAGATGAGAATACATAAAGAGAGAGACTAGAGAGAGAAACTACACAGAGAGAGAGAGAGAGAATAGAGAGAGATGACAGAGAGAATGAAAAGAGAGATAAACGGGAGGAGGAGGAGGAGGAGGATTTTTTATGTCACGCCACTAGGCAGCATCCAACTGGACATGTGACCACACACCACACTACATTGCTTGGTCAGGCCCTGCCCCCAACCACCTTACATTGCATCTGTGGGTTTTTGAGAGAGACAAGGAGGGAGGGAGGGAGAATAACGAGAGACGAACTAGCGAGAGAAACTAGAGAGAGAACAGAGAGAGAAACTAGAGAGTGAATACGTAGAGAGAGACTAGAGAAAGAGAAACTAGAGACAGAAATGAGACAGAGAAACTAGAGAGAGAAACTAAAGAGAAAATCTAGAGACAGGGAGAGAATACAGAGAGAGAGAAACTAGAGAGAGAAAATAGAGAGAGAACGTCAAGCTTAGATTGTATATGTGTGTTGTTCATTTGTCCATGGCATTTTGGGTGCAATCCGTAGTGCTTTGCACCTTTTTTACCTTATCTTCTTGTATTTAACAGATACAGCCCGTTTCCCAATCTTGCTCTGGTTGTGGCAATCGGCCTACGGTGCTGCAAAGCCTGCTTGCTGGAAGGACAAGCAAACTCAGTGGTTCTCCCGATGGAATGTGTAGGTGCACATGTGCATGTGGGGTCGAACAGAAAAAGATCATGATCAATTGGGGTTATACCTTGACGCTAGCTTCCTTAGCAAACTCAGGGATGCAGATGCTCTGACACTTGTCAAGTTGGCACACTATCGCAACAGGTCAATCCAAAGGTCAATCCCATGCATGCACGAGACCCACAGTACTTGCGTAGCCCTTTGCCCATGAAGAAGCGCAAACTAAAAGCTTCCATTCGCACGGGGGCACATCACCTCCGCATTGAGACCGGCATGTGGACTCGTGAGGCCTGTGAGGACAAGATCTGCCAATGCTGCCAACATGGGGCCATTGAGGACGAATGCCACACACTCCAGACCTGCCCAGCATTCGATCACATCTAGATGCGGTATGCTTAGAGAGTCCCGCCCGGACAGCCATTGCATGTGCTCTTGAACACGATCTCCGCGTGGACGATAAAAACACTATTCTATTCTACTCTAATCTATTTATTTTTATACCATACATTTTTTTAACTATTATAAGGGTAAGGAACATAGTAGTAGCATAGTCATTATCAAATTGCTTCTTCGGACGATGGAGTGACCATGTGCATAGATGGAAAATATTTATTAAAAGGGAAAAGATTTATTTTGCTATAAAAAATGCATTTTCGCCACAAGTGCGACATGTTATAGAATTTTTTGCAAATTAAAATTATTTACAAAACTCAAAGTCAACAAATGAACAAAATTTTGTACTTTTCAAAAAAATTATCTTATGAGATGGTAATAGATAAATGTTGATACCCAGATAAAACTTGTCCATTGTGTAATAAAATTGATTATGCACCCGCCTATATAATTTGATGTGTAGCAATGTAATTGTCAAAAATGGCTGGATCAGGTCGTTACCTCTTGAGCATCGTCATTTTCTTAACCAAAGCGGCTAGAGGAAGAGTTTTTACACAACTGAAGACGCACTTAGTGGTGAATCAATGACTGCTCGGTTGGTTACGAGATGACTATGTCTTATGTTGTCAATAATGCAATTAAGAAAGCCAAGACATTACTGAATGAAACATTACATAAGCAAATTCTCATCAAGGCAAGAAGTAGCAAAATTCCAATCTTTATATAGTTGTTCCATGATTAATGTGAGTTATACAAGGCATCTCAAACCAGGCATGTATTACATGTGCTTCAAAGAAAATTCAAACTTTCCTTCCATGATCTGGTGGTATGGGTTTCAAGTCTCTTACTGATGATATTTTCACAGCCAATATCAATATAACCAACCATCAACACGAATCACATCTCCTGCAAATCCCTCTCTTACTCTATAATACCCATCCATTAGATACTTGCACAACACTAACATTCTTATAATATTCGCATCACTAAGAAGATAAATCATAGTGGAAGTTATTCTTACATATGTTGATAACAGTCAAAGAAGAAAATCCTAGTATTGGCTTTTGGTATGTGGTCTATTGTATATAAGACAAACTTTCAATAACTTTGGAGTGCTGGAATGAAAATTCTAGACAAGCCAGCCGGTTTGTTGATACTCTCTTGCTGGCAGGAAAATCATGTTACACATGTAGTTGCATAACACAATATTATTCACCATTAAAATTGTGTCGGAACATGGGGGACTGAATAGCTTCAAGGAGGGATTGAATAGATAGAATTGAAGGATGTGGTCCATTTGACAGTGATTGCGTAGCTTAACTGAGAAGTGTTTGGATTTCCATTAGAAAACAAAAACTTAGCTTAATAAAGAAGTAACACAAACCATCTACTATATAGTTTTAGATGTGTAGAAGGTACTGCTATAGAACGTGATCTTGTTTTAGATCTATACAAGATAAAATGATAACCTTGCAATCTCATGAACTTTATAACCACTTTCATATCTGAACAACTTGGCAATGTATCTAAGGATCTAGGAGCCCTCTGAGTAACAAAGGATCGATACCAATAGAACCCCACTAGAAGACACGACCATGTAGGGATGGAGGTGAAAACCTCCAGCTCTTCTCATCGGGAGGGGGGGGGGGGGGACTCTAACCACCCTGCTATGTGTGGCATCCCCAATCTAGTGAATAGTGTAGTCACAATCTTTTTTATTCGTGCTAGTTGGGCTAGACCTCGCTTGCACTGCTATTCAGCATATGACGTCCCCAGTTGGCCCATGACAATCACAGATGGGCTTGACTTGGGAGCCAAATAAGTTCAAAGCATCTAGAACTAGGAACGTCCTACACAAAATGCATTACAATTCCTTTAGGGATTGACCTACTATAAGAAGTATCTTTCTATGATTTACAATTAATGGAACATAAGAACAAGATCATACATCAACATCGTTTCTAAGAACAAGTTCATATATCAAAAACTCGACTCCAATAGTCTGCATACCCATAAACGACTTCTTAGCTAGTAAAGGACCAAATGGGATAACTCACTAACCTCGTAGCACCCTTAGCTGCTAGTCTTGGTAGTAGAGGGCAAGAGGAAGGTCAAAACTTGAACGAGAAGGCGATGGAGGTGAGGCGCTTGATCTAAGGATGAACAAAAAGGTAAAAGCAACAACCAAGGGATATAAATAGGAGAAGCTAGGGTTAGGTCATAAAGTATGTATAAAAGTGTAAATCTATGTAACTCTAATGAGCTTGGGCAGTTTATGTGGACTTCATCTTATCTGATCCATCACAGGATCCCTTCTCTTGACACCTAATTTGAGGGGATGAATGAGGAACTGCTAATGGCGGAAATAACTAAGATTGCTCCTATAGTATTTTCTACTCTTGAGAAGATGCTGCGACTTGTGGGATAGGTCTGCTGTAGTACCAGGAGCAGCGAAGAAGATGTAGAGTTGTCTTATTCTAGTAC
>JAANSK020284824.1:0-20342 GCA_011763485.2 Isoetes engelmannii | reverse complement strand
CAACAAAATCATAGAAAAACCATATGAAAAAACGTATAAAAATCTAAAAGTAACCCCCTGTTATTATGCTAGATATTAAGATCAGTATGTTGCTGGCGGTGGCACCTGGGGTGCGAAATATAACATGTAATTTTTTTCCTGGGTATGGTTTTCGGCAGAATGGGATCGCGCATGGCTCCTGGCAGATGTCGAACAGAAAGCCCGGCTTCTATTTCTTGTTTGTCGTTTCATGGACCTGTTTCTTCATGCAAAATAGAAGAGGAAGGCAGGCCGTTTCTTTTGGAGCAGATTGCTACTGGTATGCCATTTTTAAGAAGGATTGCTCCAGATAGGCTGCTCGAAGCCCTCAAAGTGAGGCCTGGGTTTTGAATCGGGCCAGAAGTTGCTGCAGCCATCGTCATAGCCACACAGTCTCTGCTCGACATGGTCGCCATAACCATATAGGAAGCTAGCTTTTTAATACCAGGGTTCAAGAGTTGCGAGGTCGGCATCACAGGAGTTAAATTGGCAGCTCCAATCTTCTGCAGGTGAAATCGACAAAGCAGGAGATCAACTATTTGGTATCCCTACTCTGCAGATAATTGCTTGACACAGGAATCTTGAGTCAGTTTTGCATAAGAGATTTCTGGAGCTTCATGGCCTTACTTATTGTGTTTTGTTATGTGGCTGCATTAAGAGTGTGGAGAACATGCTGGGTTACTCTCTGTTATGCATCTTGTTAGGATGATTACTGTCGAGTTGGGCATTGGCATTGTACTGAGGTTCGATTCCCTAGGCCCACCTTCCTCTGATTTTTGGGTGATGCATATATGCTTGTTGTGGTACAATACTGTTTGTATTACGGATACTGTATTTGGATCACTTGGCTCAATGGTTGTTTTTCCTATAAGGCCCTAGAATAAATTGACCCCTTCAAGGGGCGGCTGGGATCTACGCTTATGGCATATTCCCCACTTAATGCCATCATCTGTCGGCCATGAAGCGATAATACACACATGAAGCGATAAACATAAACAACCACAACAAAGAATACGTGGCCATCGTAATAAAGCCCTCATAGATTCACACCTGGTCTATGAACTACACAAACATTGGACAAATTCTTTCAGAAATCCATACAAAGAAATGTTGGACGTGTATAAAGCCCTCGTAGATTCACACCTGGTCTATGAACTACACAAACATTGGACAAATGCTTTCAGAAAATCCCTACAAAGAAATGTTGGACGTGTATTGTAAAACACTCCCTCCCTTGTCTATTATTTGAAGACTGCACCCTGAAGCTCAGGTTCCCGCTCGCGCTTCCCAAATTCTCAGCTTTTTCTCTGCCTTGCTCACGTCGCATCCACAGCGCTCGGCGGCAATGGTGCTCCATGTTCATATTTTGAAGAAGAGCTGTTTTTGAAAGCAGTAAGTGTCTATTGTGTCTCTGTTTTTTCCATTTACTTTGAAGTGGACGAATGCCATTTATCTGGTTGCCTGTGTCGATTTCAGACCAGGTAGGGTTTAGGGTTTAGGGTTTAGGTTTAAAGGTCTTGTTTTGATTACATTTTCCAAATGCAAAAACTAAAAAATGACAATATAAAGCATCTCATATAACTGTAGTTGACATCATGACATGCCCAGAGAGATGTACCAGGCTTGTTATCAGAATAAGGAGCTATATATAAATCGAATTCGGAGGTTTTTCAAAGTTAAGCATGCACCACGCATGAAATGAGAGTTAAAGAAGGTTGCCATGGTTTTCAAGAGGTTAGATCACCCTCTTGTTTTTTCGTTTCTTACATTCAGTGGAAAAAAGATGAGAAAGGGCAGCTTAAAATGATTTCTAATTGATAAGAAGGTACCTAGAAATTTGCTGAAACAGTCTCCTTCAAGCAAGATTGATATACAAGCATAGCCTGATAATTTCCAGCAATTTACTCTCTTCAAAATTTCTTCCAACATCTCAGGCGAGCAAGGCTGACACATAATTTAGGCAATGAAAAATAAGAATGCGTTACATCTAAAATGCATACTCTGAAGGATGGTGCATGCAGGGAACTGAAGCATTCTAATTTGAAGTGATCTTCTGGAAAGGACTGCAATATATGTATGTGAATTCATAGCTCTCTTATTAGATTCTCTTGGTGAGGGTTTGTCACATTCGATGAATATGAAGTGGGTGTTGCTGCTGCAGAAAATGTTTGGAGGGACACCTCCTAGTGGAGGTTTGTTCGGGTCAAATACATCTAGCCCTTTTGCCAGCACTCCAGCATTTGGTGGCACATCGACCTTTGGAGCCAGTACACCAGCTTTCGGCGCGAGCACACCAGCGCCGGCCTTTGGTTCGAGCACACCAGCTTTTGGGAGCAGCACGCCTGCATTTGGTGCCAGTACGCCATTTGGGGCCAGCCCCTCTACATTCGGATCGAGCACGCCAGCCTTTGGTGCCACACCTGCATTCGGCGCGAGCACACCTGGTTTTGGGTCCAGCACACCAGCATTTGGATCCCCAGGTATGAGGAACAATATTTCGTGTAAAAGAAGGGCTAAAATCTGATTAGCAAAGTTAGACATGTATTCAGTTATGGAGATTTTGCAGCTATAGGCAGTTTACTCATTTTCAATTATGAATGTCTTTGCAGCCCCAACAGCAAATTTGTTTGGGTCTACTCCGCAGCCTGGGACATTTGGTCAATCTCCATTTGGGCAGACTCCATTGTTTGGGCAGACAACGCCGCAAACACCATTTGGACAATCTTCAGGATCCACATATGGACAAGCTCAGACACCTCTGTTTGGTCAACAACCGCAACCTAGTCTGTTTGGGTCAGCAACACCTGCACAATTTGGTCAACCGCAGCAGACAAGCAGCATGCCTTTCATGCAACAAACTCAGCCATCAATATTTGGTAACCTGCAGCAACCTATGTTCAACACCGGACAGTTGACGACACAAATGGCACCTGTTGCTCCATTGGCAATTCCCCTTCCGGATAGGGAAATTCAGGTCAGATTCTGTACATCATACCATACATAAAATGTTGTGACCCTGATGTGTGATTTGCTGTCATTGCGACCTTAGGCTATTGTTGATGCTTACAAAGATGAACCTGGCAGTTCTCGATATGCATTCAAGGTGCGAGATTCTGAAATTTGTCTTGAAACCCTTTTAGTTGTGAATTAATTAAGGGAAATACTGTTTGCTGTACAGCATTTGTTATTAAGTATTACTGATCCATCAATGCGAGTAAAGCCATTAGGAGTTCCAGAGGTAAGAAATACCAGATCACTGCTGAAACGTAGTTTACAGTCACAGTTATTTTATTTTCATCTGATAGGTCTACGTGTCAGTTAATGTGGGCAGAGGCAATGAACAAGCTTGAAGGCATGGAAAATGGAGGGCGTATGTGGCCTGAGCTTATGTCTGGCTTTAAGGACCTTTCAAACCGTTTGAAGGTATGAATTGAATTATAGGTGCTTTAAACCTCCTTATAATGGCCAATTTAATAACCCCTTGATTTTACTGGTTCTTTCTAATATCTTTCGTATTTTTGGCAAGGCAGCTGCAGGATGAAGCACTTGCAGCTGATTTCCAACGACTACAAGCCACAGAAAGTAATGTCAAGATGGTATGAACACTCTGCATTGATCCTGTTTTTGCTTTTTCCTCATTTTTTGCTTTGGTGTAGCTTCAAAGGCATTTTCAAGTGGATAGCCTTCCTTGGATCCAGCGGTTGAGACAGAAAGAACAAGAATTACAAAGGCGGTTGTTGAGAGTAAGTATGCGACAAACAGTTATATCTATTCTAAACGCATGTTTGAAAGATCTGATTCATGAAGCCTGGAAGAACAAAAATCGCTAATAGGAAACAACTTTGCCTACTCCTATTGACAGAGGATGAAATATTGAAACCGGACTGCAGAGTGGCTCTCCTCTCACCTTGCCGTCAAAAATAAGAAATGCATTTTCTTTGGTGTCACTTTTCATTTGAATACTTTTGCATTGATTAAATATATGTGATGGTGCTATTGTAAATAGTAGGCTGCTATTGTGAAATTTAAGATATAGCCATGTTGTTACTGGTCTTCGAAGCCATCATAATTGCATTAGTTTATTTCTTTCCATGTTATCTTTTTTAGTGAGTTGTAATGCTTGGAGTAGAGTATACAGTACTAAACAATGTTTTTACTGAAGGTTATGAGAATAGTTGAAGCCCTTGAAGTTAAAGGTTTACGGATGCCATTGACAAGAGGAGAGGCCCAGTTGGGAGAACTATTGCGGAGTTTAGCTCGTCAGGTCTGTTATGTCTTTGTCAGTGTGTTGTACTGTATTATTGGTTGCATCTTCGCCAATGCGATTCACAAGCTCAACGAGTTCTAGATCTCCTGCATTTCTGAGTGCTTCATGTAATCACAACACAGCAAAAGACTTCCATGTACTTGATGACTGATTGATGCATCATTTGTTGCTTGCCTTTACCAATGGGAGCAATTTGCCAAATCACCAACAGCAACAGAGCATTTACCTCCGAAGGGTAGTGAATTATTACAGATTTCTTGCAGCAGCATATTCACTGCATCAATAACAGCTCTGTTAGCCATAGGGAATTCATCCCACACTATAACTTGAGCCTTTCGACATTGTACTAGAATATCCTTTTTAGAAACCCTTTAACATGTTGATTTTCCCGTTTCCATGCATGGGGGTTAGAATATCCTTATAAGAAACCCTTAACATGTTGATTTTTCCGTTTCCATGAGTGGGGGCATCTCTTATTTCGAACATTAACTCATCAAAGAGGATACAGTGATCTTTTGACAACTCTGTTAAGTATCTAATGCACATATAATGTGTGCATCTGTCACTTGCCGAGCATATGAACCAAATTGTTGAGTTTCAATATTAGGAACAAAACTAACAACTAACTCAATAGCTAGTTTTATTGTGAACACTATAGAAAGGACCGTTGTTTTTAAACTTTGGAAAATTGGCATGCTATTCTGTGTCCTTAAAAGCTTTTTAAGATATCATAGCATTTATATTTTGGAAAATATGCATGTCATTAAGCTTTTGAACATATCGTGGCATCTTATACTATTTGAATTAAACAGCTGCATTCTACAAGTGGGGAGCTTCCAAGAAAGGTGGACTCCATTCTGTCAATGTCTCGAGTACAAGCAGGTGTTGGAGGAAGCTGCGCAAGCACAGGACTTGAGACTGGCAAAATTGATGACCAGAGTCTGGTGGATATTCAGGAGGTGTATAAATATATCTGTTATCTAGGCTAAGTTGCTCTTATAATTTTTGCTGCTTCCTGGTAAATTTATGCAATATTGCGCCCTATAATGAGCCTTTTATCTGTTTTCAGGTTTTGAAACAACAAACTGAGGCAATTACCCGACTTGCTGCTGTGCTCAAACGAGACATGAGGGATATTGAAATTATGACGTCGGACGATACAGAAATGTCTGACAGGTTTCTAGGAACTGAAATATATAAGAACAAGCTTAAAGAACCTGGGGCGAAGTTTTTTCCAAGTACATTTTTATGAAGTACAATATTTTTTGAATGTCATTCTTTTGTACTCACTTGATACGTCACACAGAGCATGGACACTTCTCCCAGATACCATCTTATATCAGGAACTGGAAACATGGGGTGTAAGCCTCATTCTTATAGCACCATTTAATATTTCAACACTCTTTTTGTATGCTACCCATAATAAAAGAATACTTAACTTTCAGACAATGGGCGCAATAGTTGCTAACATAACACTTCTCAGATCTGTGAACTATCCCTGAATCAGAACTTCAACATGTAGAGCAAATTTTAGTCGCCATGCTGGAAGGCATTTCTTATACCATCGGCCAAATATGTAATGCAAGGCATTTTTAGTATGGCTAAACCGTGAGCTTTTATCAAAGATAAATTCTGTCTTGGATGACCAAAGTTAATTTTGGAAGGGATAAATTTCGTCGGGAGGGTTTCTTGCCAAAAAAAATTTCTGGAGGCGGTGTCGATCTGGCGGGCCGCGAGCGGCGCCGCTAGCGAGCCACCGCCTCTAGAAATTTTTTTCGGCAAAAAATCCGACGGACGAAATTTTTCCAACGAAAAAAACGGTCAAGGGAAGATTATTGGCGTAAGAAAAAAAATTTTGGCAATTTTTTTTTCCTTTTCGGCAAACTTTTTTGGCGGCGCCGCCAAATTGCTGTCCCGCCGCCGATGGCGCCGCTTCTCTAGGCGGCGACATTCCCCCTCCGTCGGCGGCTCCGCCAACAACTTTTCAACAACCATTTTTGCAATGTAACATGAACCTGAAAAAGCCTATAATCTTCCCTTGACGTTTTTTTCGTCTTAATAACGTGCCCAAGCAGGCCTGCCAGATTTCAACATAAATAAGAAATCTAGTTTGCCCTTTCTAATTCTCCCTCTTATCTTGTAAGCATACATCAAATTGTAAGATTGAATTCATTTCGTGTTGTAATGCAACTTAACCCTCAAAAGTTCATGAGATAGTTACTGTTGTTACATCTATTATACATCCTCTCAGATGTATCCTACATATGGCCCTATACATGCATCTTTCAATATATGATAAAAGATCAGCCAACTCTTGGCAACACATGTGGCATTTGGATAGTGCCATATGACAAACAATATACATAAATAAAATAGAATAACATTTTTATCGTCCATGGAGGTGCTGGAAACGTAAGATAGAAATGAGAATCCGTGAGGCTCAAAATTGGAGTTGGCACTAGCTTTCCTATGCTCGCTTGCATTTGTGGTAAAAATGGAATCTTAAACATCCATTATAGAAGGAATCTTTACTTCACAACATAACAACATATTAATTATACTAGAAATGGTGTCTAGCATTGCTAGGAACTGTAAATGATACACTGGACCACTTGTTAGATTAACTCACATTTACAAAATTACACAACAGTAAACATTCGGCCACCTTTATGCCCTTCCCTTTTTTTTTGTTTCTCATTTTTTTCTTTTTGCCCTTCCCCGATTATCTCTTTCTTAGTTCCTATTTCCCGTTCCCATTGTCCCAAACCCCTAGTTTCCTTTACCATTTTTTCATTTCCTCCCTCCCTATTTTTCCTTTTCCGTTTTTCACTTTCCCATTTTTTCCTTCCCTTTTCTCCCATTTTTGTTTTACCTTTTTCCTTCCCCCTTTTTCCCTTTCCCCTTACACGTTTTCGCTTTCCCTTTTCCATTTTCCCACTCCTTGCTTTTCCCTTGCCTCTTTTTCCATTTTCCCCTTCTTTTTTTCCCTCCTCTTTCTGTTTTCCCATTTTACCTTTCATTTTTCTTTTTTCTTTTTCCTTTTTGCCCTTTCCCGTTCTTCCTTTTTCTATTTCCATTTCCCGTTTTTCCTCTTTCCCTTCACTTTTCCCTTTTTTCTTTCCCACTCCACGTGTTTACCTTTTCTTTTTGCCCTTTTCCTTTTTCCCGTTTCTACTTTTCCCTTATGTTTTTCCCTATTCCTTTTTCCCCTTCTCGCTCGCTCAAACTATCTACGTCGACTTGGATTAGAATTCAAAGGAAACCCTTCCAATTTCCCAACAAACCCAGTAGGGTTTCTAGTTTGAAGCTAGAAGGGTTTCCTATGGAAAATAAAATCAAGGAGGATATTTTGTGGGATGACATCCACCACTCATAAATATAGCTAATCAATACATGTGGCAGATTTGGACGATCCATTTTCGGAACCAAAAGTTCCTTAAAATCCTTTTGTTCTTTATTTCCATCGACTTTTTTTGGCGATTGGCGATCCAAAGCATACAATCCGGTGGTTTTTCCAGGTAAAGATGAGCTCTTTGTAATCCACTCTTGGATTGTCGCATATAACTACTGATGTTTGCTTTGCAGACCTCAAAAGATTGCTATTTGTAATAGCTCTTTGGGAAAAATTATGAACCTGAGTCTGAATCGGTACTAGTATCTAGTTTCTGGTAATAAGTTAAAAAATAGGGTTGTAACTGCCGGTTGTTAATCTTGTAATTTCCTACCAGAGACTGCAAATGATCTTGCTATTCTTGTGCATGAAGATCCTGGAAATTCTGGCACAAAATATTTCTGTTCAAGAAATTTTATTTTTTTATAATCAAAGGCCTAAAAAATGCATGCGAGATATGGAAGAGAAGCGTAGTATATTGCTCATTAGATTTTCACAAAGTCCTCATTACAATTCCAATGAAACGACACTTCTAAGATTTCTGAGGTAGGACTATTGCTGCCTTCATGCTACATTAGGATGTGATTGGTAAAACTTGAGTATGAAATAGTTGGTAGAAAAGGTTGGAACCAAACCCTTCTGCTGAATTCCGTCTTTCCTCTGTGTTCTATATCAATAAAAGATGCATCTCACAGAAAGCAGACTAAAGGCTTTACTTCAGTTTCCATTTATGAAAAGAGATAATAATTTGGAACACGTTGAAGTTATCTAGCATCTAGACAGGCAGCTGTGCACAAAATAAAGACTTGGCCACCGAAAAAGATAGGGAAGCAGCGTTACCCTTTTGAGCACTGTGGATGTCAATGGACGGGGTAATTGCATTTTCTCCTTATCTTGGGGACATAATCCTCAGACATTATGAAGCAGTTAAATGAGCAATTGAATTATATGATTGATGTGGATTTTGAGGAATCTAAGCAATATTTGGATATTCTAACTCGCCTAGAGAAAGCCATTGCCTTTAATATTCCTGGTGCTTCTTCGTCCTATGCATCAGCTTTTTTATCTTTAAAAGGGTATCTCCTCGAGGGATGCACTTATATATAAAGGGGATATGCCATTTGTTTTCGTAGGGTAGCAAAAAACACCCCTCTTATATGAATTTTTAAAGTAATATTTCAACCCCTCCGTATGCAATTCATCCCAAATACATACATAAAAACACTCGCGCCCCCCCCCTCCCCCCCTTCCACGGGGGCAACTTGTGCTCAGGCAGTTTATAAAAATGGTGAATATCCCTTGGGCACCCCATGTTGACTAACCTCCCTCTTAATGAAGAAGCTGTTCATATTATAAATAAGGCAAAGTTACCCAAATGCCCTTGCGAAATGTAGAAATTACTCAAGTGTCCTTGGAAGATAAAAAATTTCCAAAATGCTCTTTGGATGGGTAACGGGAAGAAGGTTCCAAAGAAAACCTGATGAACAACGGCATGCACAAAATCGATGACCGAATTTCAGAGCTCTGTCCTTTATGTAAATAGAGGGTTGAGACTATTGAGCATTGCTTTTTCATGTGCGAGCGGGTCCGGTTGGCTTGGTCTTGGTTGTTAACATTGTTTGGCACCTCTTTATCTAGGCATCATATTTTGCTTGCGGTTTACCCTGATGCATAACCCAAACAGCGGAAACGAGCTTTTCATCTTGCTTGTGGCTGGATTTTGTGGTCGATATGGAAGAGGAGGAGACTGTATATTTTTAAGAGCCTGGACAGTGTAGATGAGATTCTCCTTCAATGGGTGTAGAAGAAAATTGTTGTGGCTTATCATTGCTCTTCTCTTGCTCAAGAGAAAAAAGTGTTCATTTGGGAAACTTACCTTCATATTCATTCCTATGCATAGACAGGTGGTTGTGCTCAGCTGGATTAATTTGTCCACTGGGGTTGTAGTCCTGTCTATGCATTTTATTTTGTTACATTTCTTTGATTGCTGAATAAAGTTTGACGTCCTTCCCAAAAAAAAAAAAAAAAAAAAGAGAACAATGGCATGCACAAAAAGGATGCAAAAACAAAAACGAATTTCTGAAGGCATGACAATGCAAAAAACAAAAACGAATTTCTTGCTCCAAGACATCATCCAGAGCACGAATCTGCTCCTTTTTTTTTTCTATTTGCGAGCCTCATCAGTTTGATGTCTGTTTCCTGTCAAATTCGCGAAATCGCGTCCCCTTGATCGATTTGCTCTTTCATAGCCCTTGAATCCGGCACGAATCCTACTTTTTCTCGCTGCAGAATTATTCCTTGCTGCCCGAGTTGGCCTTGAAGTCGAAGCTAATCTGTTTATCTGGGCGGCAGAATTTTTTGCATCTTAAATCTGTGCTTGAATTACGCTAGAATGCGATGGCGAAATAGCTTCCTGCTTGAATTGGCCTAGAAACGTTGCCTAGTTTACGAATTTGATTACCTTCCCAACTCATGAATCTGAGAATGAAAACCCAACTCATCAATTTGATCGATGGCATGATTCTGAACATGAATCTGGGTAATCAAATCATGAATCGAAGCATTTTGCAAGGGCATGTTGCACCTTTTCCTAATCTCTCTCTCTCCCCGTATCCTGCCCGAAGGGCATTCGGGGAATTCTTAATCTTGCAAGGGCATTCCAGGATTATTTGCATTTCCCAGGGGCATTTCCGTAACGTTCCCTATAAACAAGGAAGATGAGGAGGACGACAAACTCTCTTATGAGAAATTCCGAAAATTCTACCATCCTATCGTGCCGTCTGGGATCGTGGAATTGGCTAATGACCATAGAAACAGAATGCAGACGCGCGCGCGCGCGCGCACACACACACGCGCGCACACACACACACACACACACTAACAAACCCATTACATAATCCTTTGCTCCAAGCCTCACCTAAGGTTAGTTATTTGTTTCTCTAGGATTTTATGATGCTCCCTTTGTTCGGGTCCCATAAGCCAATCGGTCTTCATGGACAATAAAAACTCTATTCTATTCTATTTTTTATACAATTGTTATTATATTTATTAAAATGCCAATACCAAGTCAAATATTTCATGGCTGGTCGCATTGGGATCTTAAATAACTACTAGTGCTACACAAAAGTCCAAATAATGAAATAATGAAGCTAAAATATATTTTGTCAGTATGCCACCCATTTGATACAATAATAGAATGACGTAGTCATTAGGTTGAAATATATCACCACCAGTCTATAAGAATCTTCCATTTAAATGATGTTGTAATCGATTTGAATGTTGTCTAGATGTCTTTGTCTAGGCGTGTCACCCTTCACATTCAAATTTTATTTACAAATCTACTCAATGTTGGGGAAACTTTTAGAGCCAATTGAAAAATCGCCTGCTGTTTCTGCAGACAGTAAAAAATTTCAAGTTTCGAACCGAAAATTGTATTGTCCTTATAGAAAAGTATGTGAAAAGCTTTCGGAAAATTTCCAGCCATGCACTAACTCAACCGGAAATCTTCAGTTTTCAATCGCAAAAATCTTCTTTACCTCGGAGTTCTCCCAACACTGAATTAACCCCAAATCATGGGTGTCAAAGTAGTAGAGTTATCCTTTTTTATGGGACGTGGCAGAATAATCACCGTTGGAGATTCTACGAGATAGAATTACTAACCGTTAGGATTGCGCCACACCAACATAGAAAGGATAACTTTACTTTCACCCGTTAAAAGAGCTTTTCTGCATGAATAAAAAAGTCCGTGTCTTTTTTTCCAGATTTTATTAATTTTTTCTAGGAAACTTCAAAAAAGAAGCAACCTAAGCAGCTTCAAAGGAGGACTGGGTCAAACGAGGCTGGGGCTTAAAAAAAAATCTGCACTAGCATTCCATTCCAGGAATACCTACAGCAGCAATGGCAAAAAGATATCTGCATCTGCTCATCGCAATTCTGGTATCAGCAATTGCAGCACAGGCAGCAGACGAAGATCCACTGCAAGACCTCTGTGTAGCAGATCTGACCTCCAAGCTCTCGGCAAACGGATTTGCATGCAAAACCGAACCAAAGGCAGAGGATTTTGCATACACAGGCCTAAGAGCACCCGCAGTGCTGAATGCAGCAGGATTCAACGGCACCCCAGCATTTGTAGCCCAATTTCCGGCTCTCAACACAAACGGAATCTCTGCTAACAGAGTGACCCTTTCTCCCGGAGCTATAAACTCCCCCCATATCCACCCCCGTGCGACAGAGCTTATATTTATCCTCCAGGGAACCATTGAAGCCGGATTTGTGACCACCGGAAATAAGCTTTTTTCTCAGATCCTGTCTGCCGGAGATGTTTTTGTCATCCCCCGTGGGCTCTTGCATTACCAGTATAACATTGGCAATTCTGATTCTGTTGTTTTTGCCACTTTTAATTCTCAGAACCCTGGTACCCAGAGATTTCCTGCTGCCCTTTTTGGTTCTGGATTGGGTACTGAGCTTTTGAAGAAAACTTTTGGGCTTGATGCTAAGATCATTGAGGAGCTCAAGAAAAAATTTACCTCCTAGATTGAAAGCTGAAGCTATTTGCTAGCAGCTTACTGGTTTAATTGATTATTCATGCTTAGATGAATTGAAGGACTTATTCTCACTCGCAATTACTTCCAAGTTATGGCCCAGAATGCCAAGCTGCTGGCCTTTGCTTTATATAGTGTTTAATCCCTGGACCACTCTAATTTTGTAATCAAGAAATTTTATGTTATTATGCACTATAAAGCATTGGAATATTAGGAATTTGAAGGCCAATGTATGATGCTTTAGTACAAGTGGTATTGTCTATCTAAATTAAATGTCGTGCCTTGTCAAACCCCCGTTTATAGTTGTGTTTTCTTAGTGCTTGTCTTTGTTTTGCGCTCACCCACAAGTGACTCAAGATAAGGATACCTTTAGTGTGTGTGATAACTTCTCGTGTTAAACTTCCTTAACCCACATGCTTTCTAATCCAAGAAGTCCCAGCCGTTGATCTAAGCTCTGTGATAGAGCATAACAGGCACCTATTCAACAACAAAAATTGTAAGAAGGTAGCAGCACGAGTCTTGGAGGGTGCCGAGCCTGTGATAATCTGGTTGTGGAGCTATGGGGCTGCCGAGCCTATGATAATCCGGCTGTGGAGCTGATAATCCAGCTATGGGGGTGCCGAACCTGTAATAATCTGGCTTTTGAAGTTGATAATTCAGCTGCGGGTGCAGCTTTGGGTGAGGCTGCTTGCCTGTCGGTTAAGGGGGTCAATCCCTCTTGCTTGCCTGTTATGGCTGAGATAAACAAGCTCGCCCTCCCGGGCTCGCCTGTTTATCAGCTATAACAGGCTCTCAAAGGGGATTAACCCCCTCTATCAGACTCTTGTGTGTGAAGAGAGAGTCTGTTATTTTTGGTTATCAGTACTGGTGCAGGCTGATAACTAGTTATCAGTACTGGAGGAGTAGTGATAACTAGATATCAGTACTCCTCCAGTACCGATATTATCAGTACTACACGAGTACTGATAACTAGTTATTTGTACTAGAGGATTACTGATAATTAGTTATCAGTACTACATGAGTACTGATAATTAGTTACCAATGCTGGAGGAGTACTGATAACTAGTTATCAGTACTGGTTAAGTTGGCATTTTTTATTTTTTGAATGGTTAGGAAAAAGTTAGCATTTTTCTCCTCGTATACAAGCCCGATAAGGCGGTTATCGGACTTCGCCTCGTCTGATAACCAAAGATGCGTGACCTTGGCTCTACGTCCTCAGCCACATATTTGGCACGTAAGGCCTCGGCCCAGCCTTCAGCCCTAGCGGGCCTCGGCCTTACGTGTTAAATATCTGGCCTCGGACGTACAACCTCGGTCACACATTTTTGGTTATCAGACTCTGCTAGTCCAATAACCTTACCTTATCAGACTCATCTGTAGCGCGAGCGTCCTTGTTTGTTTCGTTCTCATTGTTTTTTGGTTATCATTATTGTTTTTGGGATGGAAATGGGCCTTAACAAGTGGCCCTTGTAGGTTATCTTGATCCATCCATTGCCCCTCGTCAGATCTCGGGATGGTTATATTGCATAACATTGTCGAAGAATATTGTAAGTGATTACTCTAAAAACCACCCGAATATGCCAAAATTGCCAAAATATTTCACTCTATTCCTCTTCTTTGTTTTGGCTCTATTCGTCGCCAGGGATGTTTTGTTTCTGTTTCGGTACCAAAGATGGCTTTGTGTCTCAGAGACATTTTGGCATCTGAAGATGGACTTCTTTCTTTTCAAAGATCTTTTTAAGATGGCATAAGTAAGCAGGGAACAATAATCCCTTTCGAACATCACTAAACTCTCGATGTTTGTTTGAAAAGAAAAGGAATTTTACCTACGATAAGGATTTTCTCTCGGTTTGTGGCTTGGAAACAAAGTATCCATTAAGCTGATTCATTTTTATTCTCGGAAAAGGAATGCAAACTATGCGGGAAAAGAGTTTCCAAATTAAAAAGCCTCTTAAGCCGTCGGAATGCAGCATACTTTATACAATCTCTCTTTCAAGCAATTTTTACATGACCCATATCGAGAAACGACCCAACAAATCCCCTTGCATTTTGTGGCAGACCTTTTGCAAAAATTTTGCATCAATTCTGGCCCAGGAGATGTGCCCAAATCTACAATTCAACCCTCTACAATGGTATGCCTTTGCAAGATCTCACTTTTCCTAGACCTTCGTCCAAATCTCGCACAACTCAGAAGCCAAACATGGCAAAAGATCCACCGGAGGAGGCCAAACCTCCCCTTTCTGGATTCATGGGAAATAACCCTCTCGGCCTGCCGACCTCGAAGGTTACTACTCATCATTCCCTCAAGGGGAGGGTTAACCTCCTCTTCTGGGATTTCTGAGACACACATCTTGATATGCAACAACATCATGACCTTATTCATGTTTTAGATGCTCAGGTCCAACACTTGCCTCATGGATTGGCATTATGAGATTATGTTCAACATATTTATTCTGAGGGATGATTGAAGGCTCATCTATGACAATGTCTATTTCGACATGGGTACAACACTTAAAGTTAGTTCTTACCTTGGTTATTGACTATAATGGTCAGAACTCTCACAGACAGTGGAGGTCTCAGTGTGGAAGTCTCAGTGGAGGTCTCAATGGAGCGCAAAACACAAGAAAGTATAGTGGAAGGGGAATATGCACATCCAAGGGATGAGCAAGGTCAGGGCTTGGATACTAAAGCTCTAAATTTGCATCTCATAGGGATTGCAGAGATGACGACATACACTTACTCTGATCTGAATGAGCCTTTGCATTTTTTTATAATTTCATGCATGTACATGTTGATGGAATAGTCTTTGCTTGTCCAATAGAAGTCATAAGACTTGATCACCATCGCCATCTTTTGTTACAATTCCATGATGCACTTAGTCGAGTTCATATTCTTCAATACAACAATAATCTCAAAGATACCAACTTCTTAGTACAAGAAGACCTCTCTCCTCTTCAGCTTTGCAAGCTTAGGGAGGAGTTATACAAAATGAGAGAAGAATAGATCCAAAATAAGTGGGTAGTTTATTGTGGAGGTACAACAATTATTCTAGACCACTAAGTATCGAACTATTGGTTTGATTATGTTTAGACAACATGAATCATATATTATTATATAGAACTAAAGTCTGATTTGATTGTCTGGCCTAAAGGCCAAGCCATAGTTTCATCTGGATTTTTGACAAAGTTTTGTAACGATTTCGTTATATTTAATGATGTTTGGGTTGTTCTAGCCCATTGTATCGGTTCCATGGCTTATTGATCCCCGTGGTTTGGTTCTATTCTATTATTCTTAGTAGTAGTCGAGTACTGATAACATTTGCCTCAGTTGATAACCAAAAATATGTGGCCTCTGACGTACAACCTCGATCACGCTTTTTTTGGTTATCTTCCTCGGCTAGATCGATATGTTCCAAAATCACATATCCCCTCCCAATGGGTTCCATTGCAAGGCCTCTGTTTCTATTACCTAAGAGTGCATGTATTTTCTCTTCGATCTTAGCCATCTGCGCACTAGAATGATCCTTGTCGTCCAAAGCTATACCTTTCAATGGGAACACGTCGTCTCAATACCATCCAAAGGAACCACACCCAAGCAATTCCTCAAGATGAAATTACATCCCCTCAGACGAAATCATCTACATGAATATCCTACCGGTCGGAATTGCCCACATGACATAGATTTTCCTTTTTAGCAGGATATAGGGTTCGTATTTTTAAGCAACTCTAGTATAGTATGTGACTAAAAATAGGGTTTTTTTTTGTAAGGTATATACAAAGAGGTTCCCATATCTTGAGCTTATCAAACCACAAATTGAAGGAAAACAAAAAGATAATTACATCCTTTGCCTCATAAAAGGCTATTTGTTCTAGCACCATGAAATCCGATTTCAAGAGGTATGGGGACTTATTAGCAAGTATCAGCATAACACTTCGAATTATTGCATATACATATTTGCTGGCTGTTTGCATTTGAATAACAAAGAAAAAACTCCAGTGCATGTTCGCAGCAAGGTAAATGTAATAGTAATGGTGTCATAGCTGCTTCAAACATGTTGCAAGGAGCCACCCAGAGGATGCGCTTTCCCCGGTGCCAGAAATGATCACACCATCATTGACCATGGAAACGAAGCCACTGAAAAAAAGAAGCCACTAATGAAAAGGAAGGGGGGGGGGGGGTTTTAGAAAACTAGAAAGACGCAACAAAGGAAGGACAAAAGAGCATTCTTAATTTCCATTGAAGACCAAATTAGTTTAGGAGATGCACATATTATGACCCCAATAAAGGAAGAACAAAAGAGCATTTTTAATGCCCACCATACGCCAACTAGTCTATGAGATGCACACACCACAATAACAGTGATAAATTGGGTCCTTCCCCCAATCACCTTATATCACTCAAACTCGTAACCTATTTGTATCTAAACTAGTTTGTTACTGCTGGATTGAGCTTCCAAATGCACTAATTATACACAACACAGAAATTATGGATTCCTAGATCTCAAGGATTCTCCCAAGATTCCCATTGATTCTCCAAGATCCTATTGAGATTCCCCTAGATTCGCAAAGATTATTTCAAGATTCCTCTAGAGTCTCCAAGATTCTATGTAGATTCTCCTAGATTTCTTTAAATTCTATGACGATTTCTCCATATTTGAAATTCCATCAAGATTTCTGCGGATCCTCAAAGTTTTTTTTAAAGATTCCCTTAGATTCTCAAAGATTTTCGCAAGCTTCACAAAGATTCCCCAATATCCTATGTCAAACTTCTCGGTCAACACTTGGTCAAAATCCAATGCCAATCCTTGGTCAAACTTGTTAGTCAACCCTCAGTCAAACTGTGGTCAACCCATGGTCAAGAGCCTTGTCAACCTCGGTCAAATCCTTGGTCAACCCTTGGGAACATCATTGGTCAACCTCCAGTCAAACATTATGTGGAACTTGCGGTCAAATTTATGGTCAAACAGTTCAACTGCTTTGGTCAAACTTTTCGGTCAACACTTGGTCAAAATCCAAGGTAAATCCTCAGTGAAACTTGAAAACATTAACTTCCCCTCCTTCAATTGACCAGCAAAAACTAGGTGTCTTCATGTGCTACCTCAAGTAAATCATTCGATCAGGAGACATTAATAAAAACTCAAACTCCACTAGCAAGTACCTTTTCTAGTGTAGACCGCACAAAGGTTTCTCCAGATGGAGTCTTATGTATTCTTCTGGGGGCAAATTTAACCTGCTCAAATCATCTGCTTTCACCTGGAGAGCATGCCACAACATTATTAATGCATCCATAAAAAGGCACGTGGCTTCATCAAAAATATACCAGAGTGCAACAACACAAGTTGTAGGCCATCATAATAGAATAGAATAGAATAGAATAGAATAAAGTTTTGCCTATGGGACCTGTACAAATCAAACAGCAAGCGTATTACGGCCCGGATGAAAAAAATCACTTGGGGGAAAAACCGAAGGATAAAGGGATGCAAAATCAAGAGTCGCAATGGGCTTTTCATAAAATCCTGCTTCTGCTCCAAGCACATATATGAAAATTGGTTTCAGAGTCCTGGAACAGATGAATAAATAATTGATGCTAAAGAAAGAAGGTATGATACATAAGAAAGCAATATAATGCTTACTATTGCACCTTCATACCTTCTTGACCACTCCCCTGGCCCTTTACATTGGGAACGACAAAACATCTCTGCTTAGATTTGCGCAATATTTGTGATAACACCTGGATAATCACAAGAAAGATACAGTATCTCATAAACAAAGAAGCAGTTGTCCCAAATAGTAAACCCTAGAAGATCCAGAAGATCAAGCGACAAATTACCTTTATGTTTTGGCCTCGTGCTAAAAGAAAAAATATTGCTACACCTGTCACATGGGCCATTTTGATGTAATCTATGGTTAATAATCAATAAAATGCAGAAACAATTCTCCAAATAGCACCTTTATATGGTATACAACCAATCTCCTCCTGGTTTTTGAATTTTCAGTTTGCAGGTCTGAAATAATAGAATGATGAACGTCCTCCTTCTGCACTACCAAACAGGTAATGTGCAAACTTTAAAAGCTGACAATAGAAATTTTTTCTAAACACATATATAGGTGTTGTCTCTAAAAATAACCGAAGAGTTTAAATTTGTAACAAATTTCACCTGCTCCCCAAGAAAGTGGGTTTATCGGGATCACTGTTAGAGATGGATTGTGTAATGGTGTACGTACTTTTACTCCACACTTTGGGTGGTTTGTAATGAAATGATTAGGTCATCATGCTACTATGGAGCTACTAGTGCAGGGCCGTTCCTTACTGGTGTAGAACACCCAGCTTCAAGCCATGGTATCAGAAAGTCTCATTTCTATTTGAAGAGGCGTGAAGCCAGAGAAGGAAAAAACCTATCCTAGATGCGAATTTCAGTTTTCGGCTAACAAGGTTCTTCTAGGAGCCGGATTTGGCTTACAGGATTAGCTTCATCACGGTTAATTCTGGATACCATTTTCACTTCCTCTGATGCAGTTTCGATCTACAATCACCCCCTTCTTATATAATCTCAGATCCCTATTTGCTTCAACGGCATCCAGTATTCAGGTGGCTCATATGTTCCTGAAGAAATGAATAAGGTTACTTGAAGCAGTGACGTGATTTGAAGCAATTGGAAGTTAAGTTGTGTGTAGTAATACATTTAGTTTTAGCAAAAGTTCTAATGCTTTATTGTCTGTCAAGTCATCGTACTCTAAATGGAGATTTATTCTTGAACATTTATGCATGCGACTCTCGTTTTGTTGTTAGAGTTCGTCTGTTTCTATTTCATTTATCACAATGATGAAAGCATATTTGATGATTTCTTCCATGTGGGAAGAATTGAATTGCAGCTGTCATTGTGTTTATTTTCAAGGCCTTCCTAGTTACTTAAACTAGTTTTTATTGCAGGTCATTCCAGACTAAAACCAAGAAGCTATTGATTATATTGCTATGCTGAAATGATAATCTATTTGCCTTGCACAATGGCAGAAGTTCTCAACACTTTTGTGCCATCAGGAGCTCCTCCACAAACTCTTGTACTAGTATGCCATTGTTACTACAATTGCAGAAGCCCTCAACACTTGTATGCCATCAATTTGGGACCTTGTAGCAAATCCTTGTCTCTTTGTATACTTCATGGCTCTTTGGAACCTAGTTTTTGTACCAACGTATGTTCCCTCAACTTTTTCTATGAACGTGATTTAACAAGCAGTTTGATGCCTATCCTATGCTTTTAGCATGAAAAGACTTGCCACATCAGGATGAGCCTTTGAAATTGTGGCATCAATTATGTATTATTTTATGCTTCTCCATGTGCAGTTTCCTTACAATCCAGTATATAGCTACGAAATCCAGCTTTTGGACTAGTGCAAGCTTTGCATTAATTGGACTAGTGCAAGCTTTGCATTACAGTATATGAATATCCAGTAAGCATGGCTAATATTGTCTTAAGTAAGCATGGCTAATATTGTCTTAAGCAGCGATTCTTGGTTTATCCCAATTCAAAACACGTGCGGCTAATATGATGTAATGCCATTTGCTTTTTCAAACTCATGTATGCTTGGATCATCTTCTCATATACTATGCATTTTCTTGTCTACCATCTATGCAGCGAAACTTATGCTAACTTGGTACTCTCCAATGGTAGTACAACTTGCTTATGGGCTTACGTATTGACCACCATGCCTTGAAAGGAGCAACATTTTTTTGGTTAAGAATAGAAAGCATTTTTCATGGGAGTGTGAATTTTGCTCCGAAAAGAAAAGATATAATCAATATCTTCATGTGTTCAATTCCTTAGAAATGTGTACTTGCAGCTACAGGCGGTTGCCATCCAAGGTGACGCCGATTCTGACCCGCTCTGGCTCCCCACATCCGCTCGTCAGCATGAGCGACATTCACAGGATACGGTAGCTACGTCCTTTGGACGAGAGCTGGTCCAACTTTGTCAGGTTTTTGACATGGTGATCTGTAATGGCATGCACAGGTGGCCACAGTCAGGGGGCATTATCTGCAGGAGTGACAGGCATGACGGTGGGGCTAGTGTGCTGGACTACCTTCTCGCTCCAGTGGTAGGGCTGGACATGATCACACACTTCTCCAT
>JAANSK020284823.1:0-31758 GCA_011763485.2 Isoetes engelmannii | reverse complement strand
GGAACGTCACATTCTTCCCCCCTTAACAAGAATGCTGTCCCCAGCATTACACTAAGAGGAGGACCCATCTCGGTGACGTGTCAGGTATGATACGGTATACATACCCGTATACATACGTGGAACGTCACAATTATAGTTCCTTCCCTCAAAGTCTAAATCTAAGATATACACCAAAAAGCTTTAGAAGGCTCCCCTGCAAAAACTTTGCAAAAAACTTTGGCTCGCTGCTTCACTTCTGATTGCTGCTTCATCAAAACCTTGCCAACAGAAGGATCATAGTTGAATTAGTAGAATCAAAGACGAAGGGTTTCAGAAAATTGCAAAATTTTTTCTTCTGCACAACCTACAATGTCATACAAATATTGCGTGAGACAATTATTCTACTAACGTGGGTGGTACATAACATTCAAAATGTCATTCAACTCATAAACATCATACCAACAATAGTTCCATCAAGATTCGAAATTGATATTGCATATTGCATATTGCTAGGGATAAGCACATTGGAAACAAACCTACCTTTAATATCACTATGCTCCAAATTCTTCAAAGATGCAGGCCCAACAGAAGAATGCAATCAAATTCAGAATCTAGATGCCCTGTAACACGTTCAAATGCATGTATTAGTTGGAATTGATAGAATGAGAAGTAAATAGAAAGGAGAGCTTAACGCTCTTGCTGAATCGAAAGAAATCTCAAGAAATCAAAGCGTAGCAAAGAACTGATTGCAACCTTATATGCATTGTAATTCCTAATTGTCCACGATTAAAATTCTTTTGCTAAACAAAATGCATGCATGCTTTGGTTCTACACTCAACATACATGGCAAAAAGAACATGAAACTTGCACGCCAGGTTGCTTCCAAGGTGTTGATTGAAGCTCCTTTGAAATTGCATAATCCATCTGCAAAAACAGTAAAATTATGTGGGATCTCAAATCTAGAACAAACAATCTACTTTATGATGGGTGAGAACAGCATGAACATACCATTTTCTATAGTTGGCAAGAAACAATGATGGTAAACATAGCATTTTCTATAGGAGCATTCGCGGCTACCTGTACATGCTCGCTCTCTCTGCTTACTATTAATAAAATGTCTCATCTGGCCAGTTTGAAAAGTTATAAGCTGCATCGTATGATACCATGACAATTCCATACACTAACATAGGCTGTGCAAAATACGTAAAATATTAGGGGTGCACAGAACACAAAATATTAGCGGTTGTTACAGAAACAAAAGATTGCTCAAAAATGTCATGAGGAAATCTTCAGATACATACAGGATATAACTTCGGCCCAAGTTTACCAAAAAAGATGTCGGTTAGAACAAAAATGCTTTCAAGCTGATTTTCAAGCGTCTCAGTATTTTCTGGAGCAACCTATGCAAGAAAGGAAAATAGAGAATTGTTACATGATGCAGCCCATGATGCCGCTGAAATAAAAAACACACCTAAGTTGTTTACCAGGATCTGCAAATCACAATTTGCAAAGAATGAGACAATCTAAGTGGATTTGATGGGGCACCACTTGTATTCCTAACTATGTTGTTGCTGCATCTGTTAAGCACATGTCCCACAAATAAAATCTTCTTGTAAATTAAGAGCTACTGAACTCTTCAACAAAGCACACGTCTGCTTCTGCAAAAAATATCAAGGAATATCAAGGATAACATCAGAGATAATTTAAGAAGTATGCACCAAAAAGATGAGAGCATACTCATGCGAAATTCAGTAAGACCTTCGTAGAAAGTTAACGTGTAGAAGCATAGAAAATGTGGAAGCTTGGGCTTGAATTTGATCCTTCAAATCATCACTTCACATTAACGGTTAAATTCCTGCAGATGCTATTATTATGCTTGCTAAAAATATTCCAAAAGGAAATAAAGACTGTAGTAATAAAATGTGTGTTTTCGGTTGGGAATTACCTCTTGTACAGTCAGTTTGACTAATAAACAGGAACTCCAACTCCTCCATATAAAGTGGTCGAACTCTTTTGTGGTCCTAAGAAGGTAGTAAAACTATCTCCGGTGCTCTCCAATGAAGTTAAAAGCTCCAGCTCCGATCCAAGCCTGCAAATGCTGAGAATAAAGAGCATTCGTTTCCTCCTGCCAAAAGAAGCTAAGATTTACAAACCTCCGGCAAAGTCACACAAAGCCCCATCTCCTGCTAGAAATTAAGCAATAATGCTGCCTCTCACGTTGCTCCTGTTCGCAAGAGAAGACCAGCGACCCCAAGCTGCGTTCTGCAAGTTTAGGGTCTGCTCCGACAACAAAGAAAGTGATGAAGATAATAAAATTAAACAGCTCAACTCCGCCAGGCTCCAGTCTTCCCGATCAAATACTTCCGATGTAGATTGCTCTTCCGGCAAGACATGGGCGAGCATACTATAGTGGAAGCGGAGACTGCAGGAAAGCAAAAGGCAAAAATTCAAAATAAAAGTGCCGGATTTGGCATGGTAAATGCAGCCGGGGATGACAATTTGCTGTAGTCCAAGCTATGAAGTTCTTGCTTCAAGGTTCTTTGCTCTGGGGATGCCGAAATGATGGAGCGAGACTCTCCTTATGCTGCCGACATAGGCTGCAAAAATCGTATGTACTCAATTTCAAAATTCGTATTCAATCGTATGTACTCAATTTCAAAATTCGTATTCAATGCAAGCCTTAAATTTGAAATGTTCGGTACATTCTTGGGTCCCTAGCCAACGGCTAAAATTTTTAGGCATTCTTAAGAATGGCATGGCAAAAATTTTACCATTCAATAGAAAAGCCTAGGAAAAAGTTGCCATTCACTAGAATAACCATGATTTGGAATTTTTTTTTTTTTCTTATATTTTATATGTTTAGCGCAACAGCCTAACCTCGGGTGACACAATATCTGAAAGCCTAGACTATCCACGTGTCTTAAAAATTGAGCTGGCAATATTTAATACCATTCGATCTTGATCTAAACTAGTACACGGTTCAGAAAAATAGCCAAATCCGTGCCTCTTGCAGAACGACGCAGTGTGCTTTTGCTTTCTTCTCGATGATTTATTTTATGTTTTATTTATTATTATTATTCATCTGAAAATGATAGAATAAAAAAAACAACAATTGATTTTTGAAATTTCTAAATGTCTCCTCCTCAATGACTCAATGAATGCATATGCATGCATTTAATAAAATCGGCTATGACTAAATACGAAAACAAAACATAAAAAAGGGAACGATAATACAAAATTCTTGAAATTTCCTTATTTCCCTTTCTTTCCCGCCCAGTAGCCCAGGAGCGTCCTTTGCATGCAGTTGATCAAAGAGTTTGATATGAGCAGTGTGATTTGCAATTTGGCACTCAGCACAAAGGTATTTGAAGGTAATGTTTTTATCATTGTCCACATCTGATGCGAGAGATGCAAATTATGATCTGATTTTTACTTCTTAGATGGAAGACAAGCAACGTTGCATTGTGCCATTGTGAAACATATTGATATTACTAAGACTATGAGTTATTTTTGATCTACTTTGTAGTTATCAAGACTTAAACTACATTATCTATAATCTCGATGGTTTTTTCTTATGATTTTTCAAGTTTAAGCTTTGAATGTCTTTCAAAAATTTGGACATGCAAAAGAATGGCACACCAAAAATGTGCCCTTCAAATTGAATGGCAAGTTAAAAAACTGCCCTTCAAAAAAATACCAGGGCTCCCATTCAAATTTAAGGCTTGATTGAATGGCCACAACCAGCGTCCCGCAAGGGGGCATGCGGCGTTACATGCGGCTGGCACAAAAACCAAAGCCATCCTAAAATAAGAAAGAAGATTTTAGTTATCAAAAAAAAAACAATAGATTTTAGTTTGTCGTAGGCAAGAAATAATGGGATGGATAGCAAGAAATAATGGGATGGATAGCAATGACTCATGATACAATTCATGGGCAATTTTGTCTTGTTGAAATCTGGCACTTGCAGGGATGATTGCACTCCATGTATGTGTAGTTGGATCTGTAATCTTTTCGAGGGCATGATTTGCTTCCACCAAGCTCTCACCATAGGTAGATAGACGAATGAGATAATCACGCATAGGTGCAATTCAATTGAGACTAGTTTTGAACATGAGCAAGAGTACCCATAAAGACAGGTGTAAATTTAGTTTTGAGCACCGGGATTTGAACCCAGAATGAACGCAGTCCCTGCTTCTACAATTCTTCCTTCAACAATTGGCTTTATTCTGCTCCATCGCCTCTACAATTCTTCCTTCAACAATTGGCTCTACTCTGCTCCATCAATTCAGCTGACTGGTCTTTAAAGTTATCATTGTAACAAGTTGTATCTGGACTCGAAATCAAAGCCCTGAACCACAAAACAATTCGTTGTATCCTGAACTGCCGATTCTTGTAGATTCACAGCTGCCGATAACAATCCTGGTGGATTCCAATTCTGCTGATCCCCAACTGCAGGATATATGCAACGCCATCTGCACTCCACAAAAAAACACACTGCGGCAAACGTCTACACGAAAAAAAACATTTGCACTCCACACAGTATTCAAATCCACCATGCCGCAAACTCCCAAATTTTCGGACATCTCTAATTCTGGCTCCTACAAATTGGACCCTTGGAGAGGAACCTTTCGGCATCAAAAAGCCCAAAGGTTAAATATCGAACGGCTAAGGCAATTTTAACCCAAAAAAAACCAACAATGCCGCAATGAAGCGTCCATGCTGTACTGGAAGAAGAGGTTAAATATACGCAACTAAAGTTACAACTATTTGTTGCAAATAAGGTTTTGTTGTACAAATTGTTGAACATAATGAAATAGCGGATAATTAACGTATAAAGGCGCATATAAAATGCCCTTAGTTCCACCATTTGAACCATCACAAGACTGCTTTCTACTGCCACCTTTTTTCCTACTCATGTGCATGGAATCAGGCGGGCATTGGAACTGATCTTGTTCAAGATAAAAATCAACATGATAAAAGGCTAGCAACACTTGTCCCCTGCTTCACAACTGAGGGGTATTTGCCCATGGGTCTCAGAGGTTGGCAGCCATGACTGAAACCGACCATCTTGCAATGAAAAAAGAAATGGAGAAAGGGAAAACAAAACGTGGAAAAAGAACAGTTCACACCAAGTTTGTCGTATATTTAAAATAAGCTGTCCTTTACAAAGGTATAATTTAACCCGCAATAACCTATACAAAATTCTGGGTGTCATTCAGTGACGTGTGTGCCATCTTCACAACAGCTGTGACAGAAAAAGAGAGAAATCTTCCACTTCCTCAGTGCACTTGTATCATGTAAGAAAATCATTACTTATATAAAGTTGACATCCATGCAAGATTTAGATAATTACATACCTTGTACAAAATTCCCGCAAATATTATAAGCCAAAACATGCACTGTGAATCCCTACTCAACTTCGGAATTCAGGAATCTTGCAAATTCTTTCTGCACCATTTCCCCTCCTTGTATCGGATCAAACGCACATCTATAATAGCTGGGAACATTTGATCTCACATTAGTATGCACATATGTGAAAAGATAATGGAAAGAAAAATGGGCTTAAACAGAACACCTACCTCCCATTTGAGCATACAATAATAATAGTGTTCTTTTGTGCCCCAAAAGCAACAATTGCACGTGTATTCTCTATTAGGCGAAATTGTGCAAATGACCATTCAGAACTGAAGTACTTTGGTAAGACACCTGCATAACATAGAATGCATCACCCTCTGGATTACGCAAGCATATTATAACAAATGCCATAACCAACTTTCTAAACTTTAAGAATAGTCTACATGCAAGGTGCTTAGATGATAAGGATTTCCAACAAATGGCAAGCTTAAAAGGACCTAAAAGAGAAGCATAAGGTCTTATGAACAAAACAAAATCTTTATGCTATAAAAGTCTTACCTTTCATAAATGAAAGCGACGAGCCAGTGTTTGCATTTGCAAGGGACAACAATGTAGAGCCTGCATGAAAGATTCCACTACCAAGACCTGGAGATGCATCTGCCTTTGTCCCCAGAGGAGCACTGGATGATCTGTCAAGGCTCTTCACATTTCCGGCCGAAGACCATGGCAGTCGCAGAGAGAAGACATGTATTGTTCCTTTGCCACTAGAAAGCACAAACCACTGACAATTAGGTGAGAATGTCATGCTATACACATCAGCTCGATCTGCTCCACGCCTTAGCTGTACATAGGTCACAAATAAAACAAGTTAAGTCTTCTTCAGAACATTTCCATATGTCAATAATGAGCTAATGCTATAAGCAGCCAATGTGTATCTCATAAGATCTTTCACTTCAATGATCTAAAGACCGGCCCCAAACATATTGATATGCAATTCTTGTGCACAATATCTCAGAGTTCATGCATATGACGATGAGTTGTAAACCTCTATAATTGGAGTTAGGTGAGACTATTCTGACAATTCATGGAGATTACTACAGTCCTAAAGTTGTACCTCTTGCAACTTTGTCCCATCCGCAGTATTGAAGATTCTAATTATTGTCCCCTTCGTACTCGCTGTGGCAAGCAAGCTCCCACTTTGACTCAAAGCTAAGCATGCCAGCGGAGAATCGTGTGCCTGTACAAGTTTTGTTTTCTTTGCAGTATAGAGTTCAATCCTTACCTCTCCTCCACGCAATCCAGGACAAGCGAGTACACATGCGTTTGTGGAAGAGGAAAAGGCACACAAACCTCTTGAATTGGCTATAGTCTCAATTTGATGCAGTAGTTTCAAGTTTGAAAAGTCATACACATAAATCTTCTGCTCTAAGACAACAACAATCCGATCTCTTCTCAACCTGACAGCGCGAACTTCACTTCTGAAGAGTAATTCCCCAATACACCTACTTTGATGATCATCCCAAATCATCACTTTGTTAGGAGAATATCGGGGGTTTCTGCCTCCTCCAACCAATGCTAAAATATTAGACATAAACAACATCTCAACAATCCCAATACCACTGCCATCAAGCTCAGGGCTAGGATTCCCTTTCAAATGAGGATGAAGCAAGCTCCCGCCGTCAAACTCCCTTCTAAATGTTTCCTTGAAAGGATCACAATTAAATATACGGAAACCATTCTCAGTGCCACATGCAAAGCAAGCCTGGTCTTGATTAAAATTCATGTAGAGTACTAATCCAGGTTCAGGAGACTTGGGTACTATAGCAATCTGGTCATGCTGCTCCTGCCCATCAGTGTTATGGAAGAATTGAGATGATAGGGACGAACCTGAAGCAGAATGTGCCATAGATTGACGAGATTCTTAAGAATCAAGTCCCATAAACTTGGATGCTCCTTCGCCCTAATTCAAAACCAAAGACGATCATCGCCATCATCCGCATGAAGGAAAGGGATCGCTTTATACAAAAGGATTCGGGCCTAAAAAGGCTCCGTATGTAATATTAAAACGTATATACGTATACCTTGACATATACACGGTTGCTACGTATAAGAACCAGGGACTTTTGTATAGGCAAGTATTTTCGACCTATTTATGGATATCCGAAGGACCTTTGCATTGAGATGGCATATTGACTTTATGTACTATGTAATCTACGAGAGGGAGGGCACTCCGCCCCGTAGGGCCTCGAGGCGGCGCCGCTAGCCGAGGCAGAGCCGCGACTGCTCGCCGAAGCTGGCGGCACTGCCGAGAGGCTCTGCGAGGGCGGGATGCCCCCCATCCCGTAAATTATGGGACGTAATAAACTTAAGGTTCAGATTACGAACCTTAAGTTGCTGGCTGCGGCTATGGTAGTCTTGCGGTGGTATTCAGGTATGGGTTCTTGCCTGATTCAGCTGTAGTTTGCGAGATTAAACATATTGGCATAGATTCAACATAGATTCAGCGTAATTCAGCATTGTGGGGACTCCTTGTTTATCCTGCTGCAGTTCTGCCCTCGGGAAAGAGGGAAACAGAGCTATTGACAACAGAGATCTGCCCCTGAGCAAGAGGGAAACTGGGCCACAGTGTCAAGACAAGAGCTACGAAAGCAAAGGATAGCAAGCATCGGCCCTGTAAGCATCGGGCTCATTCTTCTAGGGATGCAAATCTGGGAAGAAATCTGCAGTTGTTTGATCCAACATGATATCTTCCATTTTTCTTTTCTTGCAGTGATCAAATCTGCCTCTGCTCCTATGAAGAGGAAATTAATAGCTCCTGCTGCTTAGCCGCAGCCGCAACTCTGCCCGAGGTTCTCCTTCGCGGCCACAGTAGCAAAACACAAAACAAAAGCAGAAGCAGCTCCTTTTGCTAGGGAGACGCCGCTATGGAAACAAAAGCAGAAGCCCTTATAGAAACGTCGAGCCGAGTAAAGGATAGAGCTATGGAAACGCCACAGCAGAATCCCCTATGGCAGAGCAGAAGATAGTGCGGAGCAGAGCCGAGCAGAGGATAGGGCGAAAGTAGAGGATACCGAGGCTGCTTTGCAATAGCGGCAGAGATATTCCGCAATATAATTTAAGCTAAAAATGACAGTAACCTGAACCTTATGTTTATTATGTATGTATACAAGAAGTTTATCGCGGCAGCTAAAGTTGATGGGAACATTTTTTGTTTCCAAACCTATGGTGTTGGACTCAATATTAGCATCTAATGTTTTGATAATGCCCTACTTAGTAAAGGATTATGTCTCAAAATAGCATGGCAGACATTGTGAAAGATACTTGGTGTGATCCGAAACTTGCAAAAGCTGAAGCCAACTAAGCAAAAAAAATTACGAACAATCGTTAGCATTATAACAGATGCAATGTATGCCACTTCACCCATCCCACAACATTTACATTTGCAATTTAATAGTCATGGTTGTTGTAATAGGACGTTTTCATATTTTTTATTGCAAATGACAATGATTAACCAAAGCCACATCTTATGTGCAAGATCTGCATTTGCAATCAAGTAGCTGTGAGTTGAATTTGACAAGGAAACGCCAAAATAAAATGTGTGAAAGAATCTTAAGAACCATGTGACTAAATTTTCAGCTTTGCAGTTTATTTTTATGAAATTTACAAATTTCTTTTATCACCTAGTGTGCCACAAGAACTTTGCATATCCACAATATTTGTTCATAGCCTATTTGCAACTCATGTAATGAAAAAGGAGAGAATTTAAAGTTTATAATTTTCACCAGAGATTATGATTCTCTATGTTTTGAAATGCATCCTTATGGACTTCAATATCAAATATACACACACTCATAATCCTTTTCATAAACGTCATCATAACTATCATCAATCCCTCTTAGGAACTTTTCCTTGAAATGCTTATGTCGGGCTTCATTATCTTCCCCTAGCCTTAATTGGCATTCCATATCCAACGTTTGGCTTCTAAAATTTTATCAACAACCAACATAAGAACTATTCAATATATATTTGAACTTTCTTGAGGCCTATACATTCTTTATATTCTTTCACTGTGTGTGCAAGCTTATGTGAATGTCCGGTAGCGACTTTTAAGTCACCTCGTCCAATCCTCTGCTGCCACGTGGAATAAGTTCTTTTAGGGAATGTAACTTTGAAGTTATTTTTTTAGTTAGTTGCAGTTCTTCCATTTTTACCCAACATACTGAAATTCACTTACAAGCTCAAAATTGTCGGAATGCCTTCAACCCACCGCTGTTACTGTCAAAATAGACAAGAAAAGAAGGTTAGCTTCAAGATTTTTCAGAAACAACTAGGCATAAAAACAATGTGGCGCCTCACCTAAAGGTCAAATACGCTACATTGCCTTCACAGCGCCATAGCTATGCCAGAAGAAGACCACGGTCAGGGACAAAGGAAAATGAGAAGGAATGCAGACAAAACAATCTTTGCCACATATGCCGAAAAGTTACCACATGTCAATCACGTTACAAGAATGTCCCCACTGCTTAAATTTCATGGGGTCAACATTTGCCTCGACGCTGCTGTGCATCAGCAAATGTTTCCCCGATGAAATTTAAGCCGTGGGGGCATTCTTGTATACAGAAATAAACTCACAGAAGAAGTATTCGAGCACTTTTGACCTTCACCTATGGAAAAGCGATGTTCCTTTGTGCCATCAATCTTCCTTTTTATTTTCATCTGCACCCCAATTGCAGAGGCCAAAAATTTCAATGGAGACAAGGGTGAAACATGGGATGTTTTTTCCTCTTCTTCATACTACTAGAACCCAAGTTGGAAGTTGAATTCGAAGTTTGTGCACTTGGCCGGCAAAAAACCAAGCTGTTCTCAGGCCCCATAATTGCAATTTTAGATTTAGCCCATTTAAAGACTATTTTTGCTAATGTATGGCTAATTACTCTTTTGCTACTTTATCCATGGTCAAATCATTGCATATCTGATCCATTGTTTTGGCATGCCTGCAAACATCAAGTCTTTTTTTTAGCCATTATGTTTTGCAAATAACTAAAGTTTGTTCGAAGATGCACGAAAAGAAATTTGGGATTTCATGTGTCTCCTCTGAACATTATGGCACCTTCATCTTTGTTCCTGTTGCTCCTTGAGCGATTGGCCAATATCCCCTGTCTGACAATATTAGGCAACCATTTCAAATAATGAATGTAATAATGACACCTCTTCTATCCAAGCCCACTAGCTTACCATTGCTACCAAAGCTAATTGGCATGGTAGTTGGTCCATCGCCTCTCCTTCTCAACATATCGTAAATCTCTGGCATAAGCTTCTTGAGCAAAGACTATTACTTTTAAGAACCTTTCAATCCTGAGAGCATTGACTGGTTAAGGAAGAGTGCACCACCACTTTGTTATTTAAATGATAACCCAAGCATATTTGGTGAAATTTGCCATTTTTTATTAGTTGATCTTTTAGAAATATTTTAATTTGGGAGTGGCCTAACCAACCAGCTCTAAAAAGAGTTGCACCCACTCTATCACGAACCTACACTGAAACAAGAGGAAATACTAGAAAATATGCGAGAAGATTGAATATGATATGATACAACAACAGAATACAAGAACAAGAGCCTAAAGGGCAAGTAGGAACACAAGAACATGAGCTAAAGGCTCAAGACTGGCATTGAATCTAAATGTCGATCTTCATGCTGAAGTTCCCTTTATATACTGAAAAATGGGCCTCTTCTCTGCATGAATGGATGTGGGATATTTGTGCATACTCTAAGTGCATGATAACCAATTAATAATTATAAGATAACATACATGTAGAATAAAGTAATATTAAGTTAAAGTTTTGCAACACAAGGTCAAAAGCTAGAACCCTGATACGTGCAACCCTTTTGCTCTGAGGACGTACATATCAAGTGTGTATAATCGTCACACCACCCATGGAGGAGCCCTAGTTTATCTAGATAATGTTAGTGAAAGCTCAAACCCTGATACATGCAACCCTTTGGCCCTGAGGATATATGCATGGAGTTTGTATAGTCGTCACACTATTCATGAAGAGCCTTGGTTTATTTGGATAATGCCGGTAAAATTCAACAATTTTTAAGAGGCGTGTGGTGGCCAAGTTTTATGCAAGTTCCTAGTTGTGATCACTTAAAGAGTGCCCTTCCCAATTGATGAAGTTATAGAAACAGTGACTAAGGAACTTGGAGTTCAAAATCTTCGAAGCTCAATTCTTTATGATCGTCAACGTACACTAGAGAAGGTGGTGGAGGAAGCCGATCTAGAAGAAATATTGAGGAACTCGAGTCAGAATGCAAACATCAGTGATGTGAGCAGTGGTCCGATAAAGGTCGGGACGACAATAGTCAAACTTATTGCAGGGACGCGATGTAGGAAGGTGTTGGCAGAGACGCCAAACAAGATAACAAATATGAAAAAGTGGCGTCTCCTAACAATGTAAATCAACATAATATCCATAGCATTTCTGGGCTTGAAAAAGATATAGTGGGAGCTCTCCTTGAGGACCACGAAGTTTCTCACAGTAAGACTCCACATTAGGGCTGGCAAAATCATATCCAAAACAGTAAAGGACCAACGAGAATGCTGCCCAAAATTGAAAAAGAATAGAGTTTGGCCAATAGAAGCAAGCAATGAGTGTGTGTGTATAGTAATCACACCTTCAATTTGTCAATAAATACTTTTTGAAGAAGGTGCTTACCATGCTAATACTCTCACATAGAACTTTAAGTAGAAGTATTTATTTCTAGAATATATGTTTAAAACACCCTATTATAAGTGTTGATAGTCAAACATCCTAAATGAAGTCCAACATTTCGTATTTACGTCCGAAAGTTTTTTCTAATTGAAGGATGTTATAGTTTATCAATAACATCAAAACATAATACATGATGATACAATGTAGAGACATGAATAAAAATGCAGTGAATTAGATCCAACTAAGCAGACCCATTGATCTAAGCATGAATATAATGCAAGCCTATATATTTTAAAGGAGATACCAGCCGAAGTTTCACATCTATAGAATCATTAACAGCAATTTGATTTGCCCTATGGTCTCTCTATGTTACTGAATCACTAGCGGAACATCCACTATAATAATAGGTGTAGGAACTAGAGCTACAAATTGAATTAAAGCAGCTCAAGGAGCTGAGCTATCTTTGCAACATGAAACCTTCTTCATGCACGAAGAAGACCATCCTTTTTCCAATAATTCTTGTTTGCAAGCATTGTCTTGAAGACAATTCAATTAGTTCAAACTGTCAGTATTTGGCCTATGTATACTCTTGTTTTCACAATCCATTTAAAGTATCTAGAATGTTCTTATTATTCCAAATTTGGCTCAAAATATTAATTTGCATTAGAGGTTCTAAGAAGTTCTAGAAGTGTCAAAGAAAGAAAGACAATTTGAGTTTAATTGAAAATTGTTTTCAAATCTAGGAAAGCTACTTTGAGTATCTTCAAACATTTGTTAACTTTTTTTGCTAGTTTCATAAGCTTAATGGACTGTTGCCTCCAACATGTTCAATGAAATTCCTAGAATATATGCGTTATATCAGTAATCTAACTGAGTTTACAAATTGAGTTGGAGTATTTCTTTGACATGGAGTTGAATAAAATATAAAGAAGTAGCTGATGCACAAACTAAGAGATGTGCCTAGTAGAATGGAACATGCAATTATACTCTATAAACTATTTGTTTTCATCTATTATTGTGACTTGTTTGTAATTGCGATATTCCGCCAATGCTAGTTAATTTTGTTGGCTATGCACAAATGTACCACATAATTTTTATGAGGAAGGCTATTGCATGGTATAATGCTGAGGCGATGTTGCTAGCTGAGGCCCCGAGCCCTCTGGCGAAGCTAGAAGCACCGCTGAAGCATTTTTGCCATGCAATGGCCTGAGGCATAGAAATTACGGAACGTAAATATCATTTTGCCTTAAATTACAGGCCAAATGTGGGGTGGAGCAAATTATGCCCTATAATGTGTGTTGCAATCTGCTGTAATTTAAGGCAAATGATATTACATTCAGATGCAGTCATGAAAAGATGTTTGAGAGTCATGTCATCAACGTCGTCACTAAATATCAAACTTTATTGAATAGTACCTTATTAGGTCGGATTTCCACTAGATGAAGATTAAAAAATGACGTGGAATTTTATTTCCACCCAAAAATTGCTTACTGCCGACTTTTTCAAGAATGAACACTTCCACAAGCGGCAGTATCTTCATACCACAATACAATGTGGATATGAACAAATCAAAATTTTACATTCAAGCTCTTTTTCGTAGATCCATTGCATCTACCCGCTGGAACCCTAGAGAAATCTATAGATGAAAGGAATCTCGTATGCGAAATTTGATCGCTGGAATTGCCGTCCTTCATTTGGCATTCTTCGAAACAAAAACATAATATAAATTTGCTCTAGAATGAATAGAATCGATTGATTTGGGATTAAAAACGGCCCTAAATTGGGAGTAGCAGCAAAATCACTATAGCCGATTTTGATTCCGTCGTCCCTGGAATCCAAATCTCTCATGGATATGCATTGCTTCAAAAAATTATTTTGTGCCAATCGAACCGAGCAATCTGTGATCGTTTCTGTCCATCTTTGAGCCGATTAATTGCCCATCCCTAATCTCAAACCAAAGGATTGCACCGAAGGATTGGCAAGGAGCCAAAGAATCTAATTCGCCTAATCTGTTGCACGAACTGAAGAAAAACTTGAAGCAGAATCATCAGAGGTGCTGAGATGGACATTGTTGCCGTCGATTTTTCCTTCTTCTGGGCAATATTCTCTGATAGATAAAAAATTCAACGATAATAACAAAACCATGCCAGATATGTAGCTGTCGGACCCAGTGGAAAGATAGACTAACGATGAATGATGACAAATGATGACGTGCAGTTGTGCTACTGGTTTTCCTATTAACTAAGAATTGCCTTTGCCGCTAATCGAAATCTGGCGGTTACTAAATTTTTTTCAAATCTATTCAAACTGATGAATATAAGTACTACAAGGATGACATGTTATCAAAACCATGGCATAGTTTACACTTAACGTCAAGCAAAGTGGGTCTTGGTTCTTACATTTCCTCCAATCTCCTATTGCCATGTGGCAATCATTCTTTCAAGAATGAAAATCAACTAAGCATTCTTGATCCCACCTGCTGCAATCGATAAGAAGATGATCGACTTTCTTTGCTTGACGCTGTTGAAGCTAAAACAGTCAAGGATTCTTGGCCTGGCAGGGAGCTGGCTACCGCCAGAAGTTAGTCGCGCCTACCCGGCTTCTGGCTTCTAGCGGTAGCCAGCTCCGTGCCAAGCCAAAAATCCTCTCATGTTTTAGCTTCCACATTACAACCAATTTATGTTCCGTTCCAACAGCAAAACATCATGAATATGGATTGCATGCATTCACTACCTTAGGACTAATTTACAAACTAGAGACGTCATATATGATAGGGATAATGTTAAAGGGCAAGCTATTTCGCGAGGTAAGGGCCTGGCGAGCCAGGTCCTCACCAAACGAAATAGCCTGCCCCTTTACCATTAACCTACGAAAAAATAAGGGGGAGAGGAAATTATGGCCCTGCCACGTAGGCACATGCTTAGCCACATAAACACAGGCATATGCCACGTAGGCACAAGCCTAGCCACGTAGGCACAGGCCAATTATAAGTTTTAAGAAATGCCTGTAATCTCGTATAATTTCCTCTCCCCAATTTTTTCGGTAGGGGGTACCCATTAGGGGGTACCCATCCACGGTGCATTTGCCCTTTTACCATGTTGCGCTCCAAATAGCCCTTGAATCATGCAAACGGATTGGATCACAAACTCCTTCACATGCAATCGTGTTTCCACGAGGAAATTGAACACCAAAAAATTGAACTGAAAAATAAGGCGCACAATAGATAGGAGCAAGGATGGACAACGAAACCAACCATATAACTTCTGTTCAAATGGCTTCAGTTTTGTTTTATTGAATAGATTAGGTTATAAGCTTTCTAAAAATGTAGTTTCCATTTCGTTTTGATTCAAAAAGACGTATGTCTCCATTGTGTTTAAACCATGGTTTGTGGGCACCCTCAATGGAAAATGAAAACAATATATCACATGCGCACCCTTCAACAAAACAACTCGGGCAAAAATATGTGGCTACGGCTTGATCAGCACCACAAATTCATCATCAAATGTTGGGTTCACTGGACTGTAAGTTAACTTCTCGTCTCAAGAACACGAATGCCATGACACTATAAAGTCAAACGATCTTGGCATTCTTCTTTCTTTGGCAACATCGAAATGTTTGCTGGGGAGGTCATCTTGTAAGGTATGAGATGGCTTTAACAGAAAATATAGCAGATTGTACGAAGGCAGCCTTTATTAGTGAACAAATGGCAACGATTTACAAGGTTTTGAATATTCATGGCCTAATTCTAGGAACCAGTAACCAAATATGGCAAGCAGTTGTTGATTTGAATAAGCGTTGATGTTGGCGTGCCTGGCAACAACATGGCAAGCAATGGCAGCGTCATAGTAGCATCAACACCTGATTTTCTGAACTCTGGAAATACTTGGCAAACACTTTGGACAGCTGCATTTACCAATGTAGGCTTCGGAATATCATGCCACAACAGGTAGCTTGAGAAGATAAATCGCTGAATGAGATCGCTTTCCAACATCTCGCCGGATTGCGGTTTATCTAACTTCGACTCTGGAGGCCATTGATAATTGAAGTAACTAATCAGGACGTCTTCTGGTCTTTGCATATCCACATTGGACACATGTAAATGACCTAATATTTCATCAATGCGTTTCGCAAGAGCTGAAATAAATGTTTGCTGTACGAGTGATTGACCCTGACATGGAGATTCCCTGCCTTGACCTAGAGCTTCAGTGTATGCCAAAGCAACCTGCATAACGTTTTTACAGTGTAAAGTTTCATAGTTTGGGAACCGAAATTGCTATGCATTTACCTTGAGGGTGCTGAGAGAAAGAGAATGGAAGCTCCCAATTAGAGCACTGCTTCCACGTTTTGTAGCAATATCTACAAATACCTCCACCGTTGTATACATTGAAAGGTATGTCTGTCACAAAATGCAAACTACATTTACTCGAGCATGCTCTGAAATTAGACACAGCAACGTAAAAATAACCTGCAAAAGAGCTGGTCTGTCCAGGCTGACGCATTCAAATAATGCGAGCAAGCAAAAATCCTCAAACTCATTACTCGAACTGTACTCAGTACATATGCAACAGTTTCAGCAGGTGCAAAGGAAGTAGATTGGATCCATAAATAGTCTTATATACCTGTCGCCATATGATTGATCACAAAACAGTTGCGCGAAAGCAAGTAGGCTGGGATCGTAGGAGAATGTGCCAACTAACTCATCAAACTGATCACCTAAATGTGTATCCATCTTCACTTTATTCTTTGGATTCACTTTATTAACGTGAGAAACCTGCCAATATAGAGAAATAAACCAAGTCATCAGATTGTTCCATGTTAAATTCTCTTCCTTGAAGAACAGGCTCATCCATCATTTTACCCTATGCAAAGCCCTAGATAGGAGTGATCGGCAGCCAATAGGATCATCTGCATACGACCGAGCACCAACTTTCCGTTTAACATAAAGTATGCCTCCATTAAACGGATCCCCCTTTTCGGCAGGTCCCCACCATGGGCCTTTGCCTTCATAGAAAGACAATAAGTGAACTTATGCAGTAGAGCAGGGAGTTGACAAGCAAAATATGACAGGGAAGTATGAGAACAAACCATTATATGAAAGATGAATATCCTGTGGCCAATATCGTGGTCCACAAACCTGAACACGTTTGAGCTGCCAAGACAAAAAAACCCCGTAGTTTAAGCATCAAACTGTTGTCCATAATCTTACAGTATGAGGCGTACTAGACAGAGGAACATTAATACCTTCACATAGTTCTATAAGCTAAAACTTTGATGGGCATTCCTTCGTACTTCATTCTCATAAGAATATTTACTTTTGCAAATGTTAAAAACTCCATCTGCCTTTAATAATTTACAGTAATTAAGTAGACAAAATCATTCAGGTTGAATATAGTGTTTTAGCTGCCCAGGTGTTTCTAGACGAGGTCAGACCAGAAATTTACACACATTGTATCTAATTGACTGAGACAACATCCTTCCCCGCAGAAGAGAAATGGGCTGCAAGCATTATATAGCTCAAGACTTAAAAGAACATCAAAGTTGCACTTACAGATGATCGTTCAGGAAGCATACAAGGAGTGACTCTACAGAAAGAGGTTTCCGAGTACACAGATGTCTCTTTGAGGGTCATTTCTAGAGGTGCATACACCAACTGTCCAGTGTCTACATCCACAGTTTGCACACAGCGAGGTTCTGTTGCCAGAACATACAGATGACGAAAGGCCTGCAAATTTTGCAGAAAGGTTTTACATGCAATGTGAAAAAACTACATTAACCAACATATAAATACCTGAAGATGGCAACGATGATCACTAGGAGTGTTGGGGAATCTTGGATACAGTGAAATCAATAATGCAGCTATTGCTCCATCATTAGTGGCAAAGGTCAATGATCCTCCCCCGAGAAAAAGAAACCCAATGGCCATGTTGATCTGCATGTTTTCATGCGCATAACAAAGCCCTTGCATTTTATTTTATTCTAAAAAGTGTTTGTAACAAAAATAACACATAGTACATGGCAACAACTAAAGGTAAGAGCTGCATGGAATACTGACCGCCATGTGATTTCCATAATTTAGAGATCCTTCAGCATCATTTCGCCGACGAAGGTACCTCAGCAACTTGAAGGTCTGAAGATGTCCAGACCCTGCCATAACCTGTATCATGTTACAGGATATGTAAACTATAAGATGAAAGTGCCTAAACAGATAATGCATCTAGCATTTATGGAACAACATTACAACAAGGCAAGAAATGCTCTTCTTGAATAAAGATACTGACCACACTCAAGGAAAGGACGGCAACATTAAGGCATGTTTCCAAGGTACCACGGTCAACAAAAGTGCGTCCACCATCAGATGTGTTGCTACCTCCAATAGCTGCTGCAGATGTTTTCTGGTGAACAAAGAAAAATTAAGGAAAACAGTTTCTTCATAATTTAGTTCAAAGAAAAAACATTAAGGCTTAGAAAAGAAGGGATAATATCAAATCATTAGTTCATACAACTTCAAAGATATTGTCTTACGGTGAGAACTACAAAGGTTTCAAAAATTTCATTGTAGGGCAGTCCAAATGAATTGCACTAGAGGACGGCTGAATAAATTTTCTAATATTTGTAGAAAACTGCCAATTTTATGTAAAATCAAAGCTTGAAGGGCATCAGACATAGATTGGTTGTGAAGATGTTCGACATTCTAAAGGCTTAGGTGAAAGAATGGAAAAGGTAGGGGTTCCAACGGATTTGCAAGGGGTAGTTGCACGGTTGTATGAAGAGGTACTGGCATAACTCTCCTTTGAACTTCCTGATGTAGTTAGTAGCACCATTGGAGTAAAGCAAGGATGCCCCTTATCGCATTGGCATTACCATTGGCATGCTACCGTTCGAGGCTATTGAAGACCCAAAAACTTGTGGTTACTATACAAACCTGATTACATGGGCTGAGAGTTGGGGCATTGAAGAGAGGGATTGGCCAAATACAGATTTGGGCATTAGGGATCTTGTACATAGCAAGGTGCTTGGAAAAATATGGCAGCAAACAGGCACAAAAGTAAATTTTTACAAGACTGAAGTAAATCCTCCCCTTATGTTGGTGGAACAAGAATACTTATTAGCACCTGTTCCGATGTCCGGAGAAGGGCAATTGCCAGGTACAAGTTCTCATAGATTAAGCATTGAGACAGTTAGATAGATGGTATCGTTTAACCCGAGAAGAAAGAATCTGTGGAGTATGTGTTTCAGGACAGATTGAGGATGAACATTACGTTTTTATTGAGTGTGAACAATACCAGGACATACAAGACCGACATGCCGTGACTGAAGATACAATTTTCTCGTTACTAAAACTTGATCCAAGAAAGTAGGTGAATTCATTGTTGACATCCAACATCATAGATCACTACTTTTGAGATTATAAATCTTTGTATAGTGTCGCTTCTTGACCTTAAGGGTCTTATGGGCGTGAATCAATAAATTATTATTATTTGTTATTTATTTATTATTTATTACTTATTTACAATATATTATCATTCATATAATTTACAATACATCATTATTATTTACTATTTACTTATTACTTATTAACTATTAACTATTAACTATTTATTACTTATTACTTATTATTTATTATTTACAGGAGGTTGCGCTTTCACACTTGGATCAGCTGCGGATAAGTGAAAAACTAAAGCAACTTTGAGCTCAACTGAAGCTGAAGACAAATAATGTGCAGAAGCTCCGTGCAAAAGCAATCTGGATTCAGAAAATGGTAAGCGCTTTAGGCTTCGAAAAAGATGGCAACACAATAATATTTCAGCACGGTACAGCTAGTATTCTGTGGCACAATACAGCTAGTAAATAATCCCGTGTTCCATGCAAGAGGTGAACATATTGGGTCCAATACCATTTTATTACCAATGGAACAATTTATTGCAGCAACAACAAGCAGTCAGCAGACATAACTACTATGTTTATTTATTATCAGGGCTGTTTATTATGAAAGTAAGCTTCTATATGTATCTTGTTACACAAGTTAATGGTTCATATGATTAAGTTAAAGGGACCAGGTTAATACACTCATAAGCTGACAAGCATGTACGTCAAAACTGAGCAAGTTGGTCATTTTCCATTTCAAAGCAATCTGGATCCATGAAATGCTAAGTGCTTCGGGCTTTGAAAAAGATGGCAGGAAAAATACACGATGTAACAGTATCTTGTTTAATGCAGTAGCCAGCAGACAATTTTGAAAACTTCAAACATTATTTAAGAGTAGGGTTAGAGTGTAAAATAATCACAATATTTTTCATTACCAGGAATGTATATGATATAGCAATAATGTTCATGAGCTTATTTAAAAACGAACAGAAATTTCTTCATTCTTCCTTGTTAACGAAGAGTGTCAACAGGTTGGAATGACGGATGACTCCCAAAGGGGGAAAAAAATAGCGACCTCTAAGAAAGAAGACATGATAGGATTTAAAAATGCCAAATGCTGATATTAGAGCAGTCCTCGAAGTTGCTAGGACCGTTTTAGTATTAGACTTATATTAGAGCAGTCCTCGAAGTTGATAGGACCGTTTTAGTATTAGACTTTTTAAGTGTCTTGGGGACTCTCCTTGCAAATCCCAATTTTGTATCTTCTTGGTCTCATAGACCTCATGGATCTCCTTTCTTTCCATAAAGCAGGTGATTCTATGAATCCCGCAAATTACCGCCTAATTATGATTGGGTATGTGATGGAAAAACTTTATGGATCTCCGTTGGAAATGGTCCTTAGTGGTTTTGCAGAAAATCATAGCCTCAACATATCATTTTTATTCTGTATTGTCATTTTCTTTTGATGGAGAATGAACTGACTCAAAGTCTTATTTGTGATGTTGTCTAGAACTAAAAGCAACACGTAACGAAGGAAAGCTGCTAAAGAATACCTCTTTCATAAAGTACAACGCATGGCGATAAAGCAGTTCTTGTGCTGCAGCATTGGCAGATCCAGCATATCTGAGCCCTATCAGCACAAAACTGGGATGTTAGGTACTGCAAAACCTAGGGCAGTAACCTTGTATATTGAAGATTTCCCAGCATGGTGGCAGACCATTTATACATTGGACAACTACCATCTAAATAAGCCACGACATTGGCCAACAACCGTCGAGTTAACATCATAATGTATTCATGGTGGAAGAAAGATAAAGAATATGAGCGCGTAAGCAAAATCACTAGCTCTAGGAAAACAGACTAACTACAGATAGGCATGACTATGGCTTATATAAGATGCCATGTCAGCAACAAGTGTGCAGTGTGCCAGGTCAGCAATACGACATCATCATACACGCCTGCATATAAGTCTATTACGTGTAAAGTTTCCAACAAAGAAAAAAAAAATTATCAGAAAATCATAAATCATTTTCTCAACTTTCCGCGATTTCAAACAAGACATCCCTGAGTCTCCAAGAGAAGCTCAAACAATTAGGAGAAAAGCAATAAGACACTAGTAAGACATATATACCAATAGATAAAGATGCAGCAATAAGAGACTAGCAAGAAATATGTCCAGCTGAACCTACCAATAGATAAACATGCGCCTGCAAGTATATTCACATTTGCCTGTGCTAGGGCTTCCATGTCTGCGTTTGCAAGTGTACCCTCACATGCACCTTTTCTACCCTCCCTAATATAGGAAACAGCTGCTTTCACGATCTCTGGCACTTGTGATTGTATCCACTCTTCAGTCGGAACTACACTGAAAACATACTGTACAAGTAAGAAACTAACAATCTTGAAATAATGTAGCAGTAGACCGGTGTCGACCTGTCCCAAAGTATGAGGCTGCGAGCTACGAGGCGGAGGAGAATAAAATCAGGTCGGACATATTCCAAAGCAAAATGCGTATCTGGAATGGCAAGCCTTGCCGCAATTATTTTGTCATTTGTCTGGAAAGCACAAACAGTAAATGCATGATGAAGCAAATGGCATAAACAAAGGAAGTTTCTTGAACCTTCAAAAACATCAAAGCAAGTGCAAGTGTTGCTCCTGGTGCTGTGGCATCTAGATTCACAATTGAACCTTCCATGACCTGCATTATAAGTCGCAAAAAATTCAAACAATTTTGTAAGCTCATCTGGCTGGAAAGAAGCAATAAACAAGATTTATTAAGTTCGCACATTCTCTGCTCTGTGCACTCTAATGCTGTTTCCTATGCTCCCTCTTATATGGCATGCAAGATGAGAAACTCAGACATTCGCAATTTGCTGCATGTGACACAAAGATCACAAAACTCCTCTTCTTTTACCCATCTTGAATCATCACATAGAAATTGTAATCTTTGATATAGATCATAGCAATGGAAGGAAGATAAAAAATAGAAGACAGCGTCTAAAAGAAAACTCTAGCATATGCAATGTCAGCAACAACATGCCAGGTCAGCAGTGTGACGTCATCAACATGACACATCAACGAGGATGCCAACATCCCTCCCGATGACTAACACTGCTACCAAAACAAAACTGAAGTTTATTAGGAGGAACAACATTTAAAATCTTATTCTTGGCAGTTTTGTTTATGAGTAGGACAGTAGGAAAGGAGAAGAGATCCATTCTCAAGCTCCTATACATAATGCTTATAAGCTTTGTGGTAATGATGCTTACTACGGACTGCTTTTTGACGTCCATGTGATAGGACTGCAGCAAAGGAAGAGACATATCCAGTGTGATCTTCTCCATTCTGACAAAATATGGTTTAATGGTTAAGCACCTATATGTGCTGACATGGCAGCCTATGTATTTCATAGGACCATGGGTATTAGGATAAGAATTAGTTTAGCAATTATGTGCTTGCTAAATATGTCACCTACGTGACTTATCCATTGTAGCACGAAAACCAAACCCATCATTCAATCTATGTTAACCTTCTTGTTCTTCACTCCGGCTCCATAACTCTCTGTGTTACTGTTGATTCTAGCCTAGATCTAACTCTTTGACACATTCAAGATCAATTGTAGTCATATCACAATCTGAGAACAGAGTCAACTTAGAAGAATTATTAGAGATGTAACGAAGAGCATCTATTTGAGTACCCTTTAAGTAACTAAGAACACTTTTTGCCGCCCACCAATGAGCTTGGTTAGAATGTTAAACCTTAACACTCCTACTGCATAAGCCAGATCTGGTGATGTATAGAAGAGCCCCAACTACATAACTATAGAGTGTAGGATCTGTAAATCAAGAGATGCTTGTTGGCCTGGTGCATAAGGAGTTTGAGCAGGTTTGCAATCTGTCATGTGGAATTTATCCAGAACTTTAGAGATGTACTTTGCCCAGTGATATACATATCAATAGGTTCCTGCCAAACCTCTAATCCCAGACAGTAATGAATAAGTCCTTGTTATAACAGTCCTACTGCATAGGCCAGATCTGGGTGAGTAATGGTGATGTATAGAAGAGCCCCAACTACATGTTTATAGAGTGTAGGATCTGTATCCACTTGATTTGAATTAACAGCTAATTGTTGGCCTGGTGCATAAGAAGTTTGAACAGGTCTACAATCTGCCATGTGGAATTTATCCAGAACCTTAGACATGTACTTTGCTGAGTGATATAGATACCAGTAGGTTCCCGCCAAACCTCTTAACCCCAATTAAGAGGCGATGGGGCATCTGCAGATGTTCTGTTAAGAATTTAGGCCTAAAAAACAATTCGAGGCTTTTGATGACTAGAATTGGTACAGAGGTTGCCAGACCAGTAATGCATAAGTCCTAGATCAGTGATCTCAAAAGTTCTTTAGTGTAGGCATTTAATTTCTAAGCTACAAATTCTACAGTTTTTTGTAGAGTTTCAGAAATACATAAGAAAAATAAGTATTTTTTATGAGCAGTTGAAAAATCCAAAAAATAATATGCTCCCGGAAATTTTTTCCATAAGAGAATGCAGAAAAGAGATTAAGGGAGTTACATTCAAACATGAATTTACATTCATGGCCAGAAAAACATGCTCTAACAAAGGGAAATTACAGCTAGTCTACATCTAAACCTGCTAACAAAGACTTCAACCAGCAAAGCTGGAAACATCAGAATCCAAAAGAGTAGGATCTCGGATTCTTCTTTCTTGACTGGCCGGAAAATGATGACGTTTTTCAATTCGTTTTTTCTTGTACTTGTAAAAAACGTTTTTACAACGTTTTTATTTCATGGACTCGCGCATTTTGTAGCTTAGATTGATCTAGATGCATCATCTGCCAATACCATGTCATCTACATATAGCAACGGTATGGAAATCTTGGATCCTTCAATCCTGAAATACAAATTGCAGTCAGCTCGAGATTTTGATATCCAAGATGAATAAGAAAAGAATTTATGTTCTGAAGCCAGCACCTAGGAGCTTGCTTACGGCCATTAAAGCTCTTCTTAAATTTACACAGAAAATCAGGATAATTTTTGGTCTTGAAACCCTGGTGGCTGCTGCATAAAGATTTCTTCCTGCAAATCTCCAGTGCTTGTAAGCTGTAAGAGCTACAACTGCTCTCAAAGTGTCCATGCGAACCACAGGAGCAAAGACATCCGTGTGGTCAAACCCATCCTGCTGTGCAAAACCCTTAGCCACCAATGTTTTGAAAGTGTGCCATCGGATAAAACTTGGTTTTGTATGCTCACTTTGCTCCAACAATGTTCTTATGAGGAACTAGTTCCCACATATCTTGTTTCTGAAGCATATTACTCTCCTCTTTCATAGCATGAACCCAATGAGGATGCTTTGCTGCCTGAGTATAAGTTCTCTAAATGAGAAAGGACTTGTGTCATAGGAGCAAAGTTACCAATTTCCCTGTGAAGGTGCAATCCTCCGACCTTCTTAAGGCTGCTTGTGATGTTATAAAGACTAGACTCAGGCTGATTGTGAGGAAAAACGGTCAACGAAAATGCAGGTGGTGAGTGGTAGTCAAGAGGCTCAAACTGTTGATAAGCATCTTGAGTGTCAACCTGGGCGGCAATAGTAAGTTTTTGAGTAACTGGTTCACCACTTCACCACAGACCGCATTGCAGCTTCCTAGATATGTGCATAAAAACAAAACAAAGAAAAACTGTTGAAATTAGGAAAATTTGTCTTTTTCCTAGCCATTGGCTCAGAGTATGAGCTGTTGTCAGTCTTGTTTTCTCTTTTGATGCACTATTGTGTCTTTTTTTTGCTGCGCGCTTTCTTCTTCTCAAAACTTTCATGGTTACCCCTCTTGGAATAGGATTAAATGGCCCAGGTAGAGGGCCTGACTTCTGTTTATTATTATTATCACCTCCAATGAGAAAGAGAGTTATCTGCCTTTGTGTAGGGTCATTTTCCTGTCCAATTCTTCCACCAGCATGCTCCTTTAACATATTTCTTCTATGACCAGTCAGTTGGGTGAAGGAATAGAGTTATTCATTTCTCGTAGGTAGTTTTGAGAGGGAGGTAGGTTCCGGAAAGAGGCATGGAACCTGCCCCGTATTTAATAATATATTGGACATGTAAGAATAAAGTCCTCCTCGGACTCAACTGCAATCAAATAACACAATCTGCAGATCCTCTTTGAGCGCTGGACCTTATTCTAGTTGCTCGGCCAGGTTGAGAGCCAAGAGAAACAGGTGGAACAGAAGGAACAATTATATCAGTTGACAATGTAGAGATGGACCAACTCTCAACTCAAAAAATATCTTGGAGGGCACTGATCATAAGCTGCTCTTGGTGTTATATAGAGGAATAAACTGCATCTTCAACAAACTCCATGCTTCAAAATGCCAAAATCTTCTTGGTCAATGGATCAAAGCATTATCAAGGTATCTAATGAAAATAACTTTAATGGCTTGGTCAGATAATTTAAGACTATATCTTCTTCACAAGCTTTTTCTCAGATATACATTGCTATGGGCCAAAATTAATAACTATATCCAGACCATAGGCGAAATGATGAAAACGTCAACATTCCTAGATTTGCCATAGTTTGACCATAGACTTCCCACTTCTATACTCTGTCCACAGATCGTTTGCCCATTAAGTAACACGTCTAACAGTAATATCATTTATACTAGGATGCTAACAGAAATGGAGGGTGGTCAAAGTGGATCCAAGTGGATATCAAGTGGATCCCAGTGGATACCAAGTGGATCCAAGTGGATATCAAGGGTGGATCCAAGTGGATATCAAATATCACCTGCTGTGCTCGACCAATGAGTTACCTGTCCTGTAATGAATTCAGAAGAAATTGGGAAAAGCACATTCATATCAGAGGAGTGGGCTGCCAATGGAACCCCTGTACCTAACAGTATTATTTACTATGTGACTATTAAATGTGCCATTTCTTTAAAAGTCATGTTACATGTCCGCATTAAGACCGCGTCATCAGTTAGCCAGCATATAATCATGCCAATAAAGGGATGGCAAAGGCAAATGCGGCAACGACCGCCATGCCTTCTGCCTATGTGCTGAAGCTTCATGCAGTAGGTTCCTCATTATGAAAGTCACGTCAAGCATCTTATGACAATACCGTTTCAAAGGCACATAAATCTTATTTGGCTTTAATACGAGATCAATCTCAATCATTACAGAAACAGTCCATTACAAAAACATGAGACTTACTTGGCCACCAGCTTGACAAATATCATCCATGCCTTTCATAGCACCTGGTAAAGGATATATTGTATCAAACTTCCTCCTCCGACTCTGTCAAGGAGAGGGTCAAAACAAAACCATAGCATTGTTATTGATAAGACTTATGATTAGAACATACATCAGATGGTTCGCTTCCACCCGACATGTAGTGCCTTAGACGGTCTTCAATCAAAAGATCAGCAAGACCCCAAGCATCCTTTCCACGACCTGCACGGAAAAGGCACATCGAACAGATACAGGCTAGAGCTATGCATCAGATAGACGTCACAGTGCTTACTGCAAAATTTTACCTAAAACAACTAGACCGAGAGCCAGACCCGCAGCCAATGCATAGCCTTCACGATCCAAAGAATTGTCACCCCCTGGCTTCCTCCCAATTTCCGCCTTCAAACATGAATAAAAGAGATATAAATAAACATTAAGAAAGTGCCCTTTGCATCCCACAAGAACGAAAGAAATATTATATTAACGTCTAAGAAAGACCACGGGTTTATGAGACCAATTATACAGCAATTATATGCAGTTAGGGGCACATTTGCAGCCTCCTAGAGATGTTACATAAAATGAAAAACTAAAATGATGAGATCATAAGATTCTTTTCTTCTTGGCCACTGGCTCAAAGTATGAAGTAAAGTCAGACTTGTTTTCACTTTGAAAGGACTGCTTATGTTTGTCCTTTACTGCCCGCTTTCTTCTTCTTGATACTTTTACGGAGACCCCTCTTGAGATCGAATTAGAAGGTCCAGGGAGGGGGCCTGTCTTACGTTTATTATCATTATCACCTCCAATGAGAACGAGAGTGATCTGCCTTTGTGTAAGGTCATTTTCTTGTCTAGCTGTCCCACCAGCCTGCTCCTTCAACAGATTTCTTCTATGAACCGTCATTTGGTGGAGGAAAAGAGCTATACATTTCTGGTCCTCATATTTGATGAGTTTTGACAGAGAGGTAGGTTCGCGAAACAAGCAATGGAACCGGGAGAACGGAGACATCTAAAGCTACATTTCAAAGATAACTGGCACCTTAGATGAAGCTATTAGGAAACTCCATTCCAGAATTAGCTTTTTGCCGCTCTTACATGGTCAAGAGATATAGAAGGTTAAATAGAATATTCAAAGGAAGATAAACAAAATAAAGAAACTCGGGAGGCTAGATGGTTCTGCCCAAACTCATCTTGGTAGCATGGCCAATTGACACCATGAGTAAAGCATGGTCCACAATGAAAATGACTCATTTCACCTCATTAACACATAACATACCATGGGCCAGAAAACTGTAACCAGGCATTGGCCAATTATAAAAGGCGAAGATGAACTAGAAGTAGAGATGTCTTTTCTCTGAGCCTATCAATATATGGTTCATCTAGAAGAGTCAAATTATAAAAACATGATAAAAATGCCTTCTAAATTGGTCTGTTTAGCATTGTTTAGTATGAGAAAATCATGGAACCATATACTGAATAATATCTTTATTCTCAATATATTAAATAGCATATATTTCTACAAAAAAATGATTGAACTTACCTTCAAATAACTAACCTACAACGTTCCAAAAAGGAACGTCTTCAATACTTACAAGCAGTATCTCAGTAGTCAACCGATGCGCTGAGCCTTGGTAGAGAAGGCCCACAGCCATTAATGCTGCAGACTAAACACACAAATGGGAACAAATCAAAGCGTTGGAGAAAGAAAGCATGATCAGTTTAACTCAAAGTGTGATTCAGGCTAAGCAATGCAAAGACGATGTCCAGACGTAATATCTTGTCCAAGCATTTGAATCTTATCTCATGAGCTTGTATGTAGGTGACCTTATTAAGCTAATTCTTTACTACAAGATGCACCACAAAGTTTCACTAGAAATGGTATGAAATGCGTACTTTGTATATGCCATGTGCGCAAAACGTGCATGCTCACATGAATGCTATATGCTAGCATGGCAGCCAACAAAATCAATTTCTGATGACTATTTTCGAAATGCTACATGCCCCAATAAACTTAAATTCGAATTTTAAATGCATATAATGCTGGAAACTACCTGGAGAAGAGAAGATAGCTCCAACTCTGGAAATGACGGTGGATGACGTGCTGGTATATGAAGATATAACATCTGTACATGCAAGAAGTCATAAAAGCAATAAAGAAACAAACAAGTTACATCATCATATTCACTATCCAAAGATCCTAAACTTTATCCATTGTCTCCAATAGCATCGAAAGACAAAGCCCAACTAGAATTATCTTGAGAAAATAAAGTACTAAAAATCAATTGATGCCCCTTGTTAAATGAAGTTGAAATTTTCAAGTTGTTATGTGTTGAGTCTTTCTTTTACCTCCTGGGACAGTGTGGGTAATATTTGATCTCACAGATTCAATCAGCTTATGAATAATCTGTAATCCTCTTCCATCTAGTTAACTTTCCCCAATTACCATTGAATACTCTAACATTAGATATGGACACTTCATTCATGCTAGTGTTTAAACATTCTCCTCTGGTAGGAAAGCTTTATTCTCAGGATTTATGTGTTTCTATTTCCTTCCAAATAGTGGGGACTTAGCCACAGCAAGAATCAGTTTGCAAATGCTTGGAACATGTTTAGGGAAAAATGTAAATACATTATGAGACACGTAGATGTGTCAATAACATTACCTTTGATATAGCTGGATCCATTGTCCCACGATGGGCTGCAGCCATGCCTAAAAGAATCCCTACAGTAGTAGGGTCATGTTCCTGTGGTATCACATGCATATTCACTAGTTAAGGTTTCTCTCATATTTGGTAAATTGCTGCATGAGTCAAATACACAAGAAATATTACTTGAGCGAGATAACGGAAAACATCCGTGGCAGCAAGAACAGCAAGATGTTTATGTAGCCCAAATGACATAAGAAGTCCAGCATGCTCATAACTAGGTTCATCAGGTTTGTTATAAAGAATCCATGTCCGAGTTATCTTTGCCTGTTCATTCAGAAAAAGAATACAATGCCTATTAATCTAAAGCATGTCCGGGTCATCTTTGCATCTTCATTGAGAAAAATATAATGCCCATATCTTCAGCTTTCAACTTATTAGCTATAAAAGTATCATACCATTCCAAATAACAGGAATATCAAAATTGAGAAAACCGTTGCCCTGGAAAGTGTGCAAAGACACAGCCAGTCATTCAATCTTTAAGCAAAAGTCATAGCACCTATAACGGTCACTTCGTATTATTTAGATTTTATCGACATGCCTTCTATATGATACATAAATCGTCCTATGACCTGAAATACCATTGAGAAGACAAAAAGCTATAAACGGTCATCCTAACAGATACCTGCCCAGGTGCCAATCGTAGTCCTGCTGCAACACCATTATGGAAATCGGGCCATGAAGTCAAATCTGCAATATTGCCAGCATTTGCATCTAGATTGACCTGCAAAAATGGTTTCTACAAATGAGCAAATCTCTCAACTCGGGGTATCTTGTCGGCAATGTGGAATCTTGTTGCAATGTACTACAACCAGAATAATAAATCCTTCTTTCTTGCTTTCTAAGATAGTAGAGACTTCAGCATATTAGATACATTGTTATGCATAAAACTTTGTGCTAAACAAAAAAAGATGAGCCATACAGTTGCATCATGCTGCGATGGCAAACGACCTGCCAATACTAGCTTTGAAATAGGAAGTGCCTGCACAACACATGAAAGAAAGAAATAAATACATCACTAATAATGCCTGCACAATCTGCTCAGTTTGTAGAAACATCAATCTCTTAAGTAATCAAAGCACCTCAGTAAGAAGAGGCCTCAGGGTTGCAAGGGTGAAAGCACCACGGCCCACAGGAAGAGCAGTAGTGCGTTGTGCCAGCTGCCATAACTGTGCCTGCAAGTTCATGCTTAGGTCAGATGCTAGACTTCTAGAATAATGCTTATGACCACATCAACAAATCAATGAGATGTATGTACCAATTCAAATAACCATCAAGCAATGTCTAAAAACCGTAATAGGTAAGTAGCAGGGCTTTACAAAGACAGCATGTGCATGACACTTCTGTTTTTTGTTCAAAACACCATATTTTGGTAACCACATCCAGGGCTCCTTATATTGACATTCCAATGAGCCAGGCACAATGCAGCAATTGATGAAGAATTGTGTTCCTCACATCAGTTAAAGGGTCGAAATTGGTTGAACCTATGCATGTGAACACGGAGAAGAAGACGCGAGGATAAGTAGATCGAAGTAAAGAGAACAGATAGTACATAGCTACAGCCATAACATGACACGGCATAGGTGGGTCATGTCACATGGAGGTGGCATATATAGGCCACGTCATATGTATAGGTTAGGGTTTAGTTTCATACTCTGATACTTCTCCTGAAACTGAACCCAACACATACAGAGAAGGAAATAACAGAAGAAAACATTTAGTTGCCCTGCTGCAACCTTAGAAACTGCTTCATTTGATGAACCTTGGATCCAACTCTCGCATAAAGCATAACTGAGTGTCGACGTGGTTTGTTAAGGGAAGACGTTTCTGATCTTTAGTCAAGGCTATAGCCCCAGAGGTATGATTAACATGGTGGTTTCTTCATGCTATTCCTTGAAATCCTGTGCACATGGTTTTTGTTTCTGCTTCAGTAGTGTTTAGGCTAACTACGAACTGCTTTGTGGAGGTCCACAGAGCTGGACTTTCCCCAAAACTTCCTTGTCTCATATACATGGGACAAAATCTGCATCCTTGTAGAAGGATAGCCCAGGAGCCTACTTCTGAAAATAAGTAATTCCTTCAAACATGTGCCTTGCAAGTAACGTATGCTAAAATTCTCATTGCTGCTCTCCATTGACTCATCTTTGGATGTTGCATAAATTTGCTTATTTTCCCAGCTGCAAGCACTATGTCGGGCCTAGTGATGGAAGATAAATAAGAGAACCAACCAGTCGTATGGTTCCATGAATATACAAAGTAAGTTTCGTGCCTTGTTCATCTGGAGCAGAAGCTGGCTTGGAGGCTTCCGTATGAAATCTTTGTAAAACTTGCTAATCATATTTGGTCCTTTGTTCCAGCATATTAAAAAGGAACATAATAATAAACAACAAATACATGTAAGCATTT
>JAANSK020284812.1:0-10805 GCA_011763485.2 Isoetes engelmannii | reverse complement strand
ATAAATTGGGTTTACCCCAGCATGAGTCTCTGAAGATCCTTGACAAGCAAAACAATTATTTCCTGGTCATGTTTGGGTCTCAGCAGTTGATAAGCTGGTGGAGCGTGGGGTAGATCCTCTATGGGGGCACTATCTTTTGTAGTCAGGATTTTTGCCACGACAATGCATATTGAATAATGTGGATGCTGCTTATGAAGGTATTTATTGGGCGCGACTTCAGGGTCATGAAGTTGTATATTTGAAGCTGGACTTTGGTAAAGCATACGACAGTGTTGACTGGACCTTCTTAGAGAAGTATCTCTTGCGCTTTGGTTTTGGCACCCAATTCACAGCTGATGTCATGAGGCTTCATTATTCTGCTCGCTCTTCTATTCTCTTCCAAAGGGAACCCTCCGCATTCTTTCAGGTGGGTCGTGGCATCCGCCAGGGCTGCCCATTAGCTCCATTGTTATTTACAGTTGTGGCAGAGGTCCTTGCTCAAGTCTTTTCTCTTGCCGCTCAGGAAGGAATCTTGCATGGACTTCCGATGAACAATGAGTCGCAAGAGATCTGTAATCAATATGGGAATGACACTTCCTTTTTTTTAATGGCAGATGAGCAAAATTTGCAGAATGCCATTTCCTTGCTGCACGTGTATATAGCTTCATTCATGTTGGCACCACAGTCAAAAGTACAACTCATTATCAGGATTGTCAGGAACTTCATTTAGGGGGGAACAGAGGAGGGCGCTGCAGTGAAGGTCAGCTGGGAAAAATGCTTGATGTCAAAGCATTTCGGAGGCCTTGAGATGATCAATTTTCTTTTGCAGAACAAAGTCATGATCTCTAAGTTTATTTGGAGAATTTTGAATAACGTGGATGAGTCCTCAGGCTCCCATCTGGTTTAGCAGTCTTTGCAAATGTGCATTTCTTTTGGGTCTCCATCTGTTAGGCCACTCCTTCCTTGGGCCCTGTTTTACCCCCTAACAGCATACCCTAATGCCTCCCCATTTCTTAGAGGGCTGCTAATTGCATGGGAGACTGTACGATCTCTGTTTCACTTTCACCATCGTGCGCATACTAGCACTACTGCAAGTTGTTGGTGGATTCCCTTAGATGGTGGTCCTCTGGTATCTTCAGTCCACCCATTGACGTAGCGTAGATGGAGATTGGCAGGTGTGCATAGGATATCTTATTGGTATAATAATCAGATGCAGTTGCTGACATGGGAAGACTTTAAAGCTAAGTTCCTCCTTTTACGCTGGGATCAGACTATTTGGTAGAGGTGTCTTTAGTTCTTCCTCCAACAGCAGAAGTGGATGTTCTCCAGCTTTGGGTAGTACATGAGCGTATCAAAGCAGATAAGTTGGTGAGCTCCATGTACAAGATCTTGCTTGTTGCTGACGTCTTGCCTCCCTCATCCAAGTGGCCCCTGATCGTTCCTTGGGACCGACAGAAAGCAGTACGGAAATGGGTTTGGGATAAACTGCTTCATCCCAAACTTTTTTTTTTTATGGTGGCAAGTCATTCATCGTTGTGTGCGCGTCAATATTCTGATGCACAGATTTCGCCAAGAGGTTTCCGCACTTTGTCCTTTATGTGCACTGAGGGATGAGATAATTGAGCATTGCTTCTTCCTGTGTCGCCATGTCAGGCATGCTTGGTTGTGGCTTCAAGGCCTCTTTCACCGCAGTTTGAATAGCCAACAGGTATTAAATAGCTGGAAAAATTTGGTGAAAAGAGCGTTTCGTTTGGCCTCTGCATGGATCATCTGGTCCATTTGGAAAAGAAGAAATCCTCTCATATTCAAAGGTCTTGCTTGGAATGCACAGGTTATTCTCGAAGCCCAACAACAAATTCTCAAGGCATTCAGGTGCTCATCAATTGCTAATGAGGTGAAGAGCCGTATTTGGGAGCACTACCTTCAGATTTATACTTACTTGTGAGCTTTTGCGTATTCTTTACACTGTTGAGATGTTGTATTTGAGTGGGGTGGTTTTGCTCTGGTGGACATTTTCTCCACTGAGTTCTTGATCCCCATTGTACTTTTCGTAACTTTCTCTGGATAATAAAGGATCGCGCCCTTCCAAAAAAAAAAAAAAAAAAAAAAAAAGAACATACTGTTATTTTCTTGCAAATTATCATCATCAAACAACATCATTGGGTCCTTGAGTTTATTGAGCTCGATAAGCTGCAGGCAGAATATTTGGAAAGCAAATCCGAGTGATAAAGTTTGTAGAAGCATGGCAATCATGCTGAGAATGACTGGATCCATGAAAAATCGGTCGGAATTGCAAGCACAAGCAAGAATCACAGGGTAGGAAATATCCCATAAAGCCTACCTAACGACAAAAAGAGGGGAAGAAATATCCCATAAATTGGAGGTCGATTCAAAATTGAAGTGGTATTACCCCACAAAAACCCGCCCCGCCAGAATGGATCGACGGGCCTGTTCTCCGGCAAAGAGTAAAAACTGGAGGCCTAACTGAGGCTGTTAGTCCTCGAGAGAGAGCTTTCTCTCATCTCCTAAGAGCAAATGTAATCAACCCTTTTTGGTGGCATCACTTCGCCACCACATTTTTGAACATCAGTATTTCAAATAAAACTAGGCAACATCAACTGTATACTCATCCACATTAAGGGGTATGTAATATGTGTTCACAAGCACAGGCACAGGGTCATTTGGCCTAAAGATGTCAACAGGGTCCTCATTCACATAAGACATCCGTCTCATTTTCTATCAGTGCATCATCCCAATACCTGTGTCTTCTTTATCTAATTATGTCGATTGGTTTGATGTAGGCACCTAAGCCACAAATACCACAGGCCATGTCAGCAGCAAAACTAGCATGGGGCTTAGAAATAATTTTCCATGCATGATGAACACAATTCTTTTGGATAGACCTTAAAATCGCCACACCCGAGGTCACGGGAACCTGGCCAATATCGGTCTAGTAATGGGGACCTTAAATTCCATTGCCCTGAGGTCAAGGGTTCAAACCTGGCTAATATCGGTCTAGTAATGGGGACCTTAAAACTCAATTGCCCCAAGGTCATGGGTTCAAGTATGATCAATCGGTCCTGTGGTAGAGACCTTAAACCTGCCATATGTAATGGATAATCACATGTAGTGGATTGGCTTCCATGTGATATGTAGAATAAAACGAAGTAGAATGTATTCACGATGTGATGATGAATCTGACGTCCTTCATTAAAAAGAACAATTCTTTTGGATATAAAAAGAATTGCTCGGGATAATCCAAGAGTGGGGAGAAGGAGAAAGTAATCGTTTATGATGCAATTTTTTTATTTCCTTAAAGTAGTAACCCTTCATCCCTTTAAAACAATGTAACATAAATCCTTCAAAACCTTTCAATTAACATATACCAAATTGGCTTCGTTCGCATCCTGCCAACCCAGATTTTGCTTAATTAACCTGCTCATAGAAGCAGCATTCTGAGCTACAATACGCAACACAACATGTAAATGCAAATTGTCAATCTCCACTCCCCTCTCTGCACTGACCACACTAGCCATACATATGGCCTTTTCCGCCTCCCTCTCTACACTGACCACACTAGCCATACATATGGCCCTTTAAAAACCTGTTAGCTTTCCAAAAATGACAAATCAATGCCCATCCCATTACAACTAAGAGTCGCAGAGACATCGATCCACCTGCCATCATTAGGCTAGTATAATTTAGCCTTCCCTCTTTTCTTAGAGCACCCAGCTCCTATTGCAGCAGCTGTCCTTGTGGCCTTCCTCATACCAACAAAAGCAATAAGTGAAACAAAATTCAAAAACGCAATGGACAGCAAGAGGAAGATCTGGAGGCAATGCCATCACAAAGCAAGAGCAAGATCAAGAGGCAACACCATCACATGGACTTTCATGGCGAATCAACCGGCTTACTTAGCCGGATAACAAGCCGACTTCTTGCTGGATGCAAGACGCAAGCCACAAGAAGCCAAACAAAAGCACAAAGGCAAAGGAATAAGAACTAACCGAAATAGAAACTCCTTCCATTCGGGCCCCCATCCCCTCCCCCCCCCCCCCCCCCCAGCTAAACATGGCTCATACTTGCCCAAAAAATAGCCCTCCAACAATCTTGCTGCCTATCCAACCATAATACCAACAATAGACGAAAGACCTAACCCTATCTTTCCCATAACAATGGTTTCCAATCCATAAAAACAAAAACCCTATCTTTCCCATAACAATGGTTTCCAATCCATAAAAACAAAAAATAGCAATTCCAACAACCATACGATTTTCAAATCATTGCAAATTGGATGGTTTGATCCTTGTGGGTCACTTTATTGCATTGTTCTTTCCATGGGCATAACAAATCATATAGAAGTATCCTCTCTCCTAAAAAAAAGCCCTAACACAGTACACAATTAATGTAACGTAGGCTTTAATACTCTGACACGTCTCTGAACATGAAATCATTGAAAGATTGCATGTGTTACTTCCATAAACCTCTTGCCCTGTTGTAGGACCATAGTTCTACTTGCCTTTCCATTCTACCATCAGATTCCTCTACTAGAGTCTGGCCTTCTTGTATCCAAGACAACAATGATAGAGTACTCACATTTGAAGCTTGTATGAAGATAAGCCAGGAACCCGTGGTAGAGCATCATCATAGCGACCACAATTTGACTCCTCTTTCCATGGTTTGCCCGCATCCTAATCCTCTTCTAGATGTGCATTATAACCCAAATTTGATAATATGATAGGTCTAAAATTGACATGTGGTGCCAAGTGGAATTAGAAATTTGTTGAACAATGAATCTTGCAAGAAAAGAACGACAGATGAAAAGTGCAAAAACATGTGCCATGCCAGAAATGGAAACCATATCATCACCTAAAACGGCCTATAGTGGAATCTCGATCTAACGATTTGCACCTTCCTTGGTTCGGGAAATTCTGAGTTGCCTAAATCGGCCTATAGTGGAATCTCGGTCTAACGATTTGCACCTTCCTTGGTTCGCGAAATTCTGAGTTGTAAGCTACCATGTGGAATTGAAATTTCACAGTACAATTTAGAAATAGCAGCAAATTTCCGTGCTAAAAATAGCCAATTTCTTGGTACTTCGATAGGAATGAGAGGGGAGTATGTCGCCAGCAGGGGCCGAAATTGGGGGGGGGGGTTCTTAACCAGAATTTTCGATTAAACTTGTTAAAATCCAATTTGATAAAGCAGATGCCGAAAAATTGCCGATCGAAATTTTATAAAATTGATGTAAAATCCGACAAACTAGAAGTTTTTTTCAGAGAAATCCGGTAAGTACAAATAAAAAGCGGTATTTTTTCTTGCTGATTAAAAACCTAAATTCAAGGCCTGCGCCAATAGGCTGATCCAGCAAGATTCATGCCAATTAGACCCAAAACATTTCCCGAACATTGTTAAATCTATTGGCAGGGGCTGATAACGGAGCCGGATTCCCCTCATCTAACCCTAAATTAAAATCCTAAACCTAAATGCATATATGAGGACGACGAGCTCCAAGATGGATATGGTCCTTCCCCTCTGTTTCTTCTCTTATGTTTTTGTGCTTTACTTCCTAATTATTGTGCTTCATCTGCGGTCTATGATGATAATCTTAAGGCTTGTTTCTCAAACATTCGCAGTGGCCGCCCGAGAGTTCTCGCCTTACAAGCTTGAGTGCTGATGCGGTTTAATCTTCCTTGGATATCTGAGACACCAGAATTTTTAGTCTTTTCAGGAGGTAAGCTGCCTTCTTTTGTTTCCTGTTTTAGTTTGCTGAAAATTTGCAATTTTGGTGGTTCACAATGATGATATAACTGTGGCCTGATGGATTTCCATATGCGGGCACAACCCTCTAAGAAGCACTGAGTGAACCATTGCTCTTACTGTTTTTTGGATCTTCGCTATGATGATCACTTGAATCTCTCAATCCTCTGAACCTTGATGAGCTGATATATTGTTTTTAGATCCGAGTGAAGGTTTTAGGTCTGTTAGGTTTAGGCTTTACCCAGTTCTAGTGTTCATAGAGCTCAGATCTTCATTCTGTTTGGTTTAGGCTTATACTCACTTTTTAGGGTATGAAAAATCTCATTGAGCATTTCGTACTCTGCTGCCTTGACTAGTTCATTGTAAATTGTATGTATGCTTCGTCAAATTGTAGTTCATAGTTCATTGTAAATTGTATGTATGCTCTGTCAAATTGATGCTGAAGTTAAGTTCCATTTCAACTTGAGGAACAGGCTGCAAGTAAGCATCACAATGGTCAAGCTTTTTATACTGTTAGTATTGAAGCACTAAAAAAGCAGCGAGGACGGAATTTGTTGATCCTTGTTGAAGAACCAGTGCAAAATTAGACTGGTTCACATGACAGACGTCCTAGTTGCCAATGAAGAATGTCCTGTCTTATGACACTACATTTAATTTTCTTATTTTGATTGCATATTGAAGGAAAGAGTGTGGCATTGGTGATTTAAACCCTGAAGTCGCTTAGTTACCCTTCTTCAAGCGACTTTAGTTGCCTTTTAAAGCATGCCAGTTTTTTTCTGGTTTGGTTCGGAGGCCATCCACAACTAAAGAAGAGCACTATGATGATGGTATGGCAACATGTTCCTATCCAAGAAAAATGACTACTATTTTTCTTTTTTAAATAGGTTCAGTCTTCTTTTCTTGGGAAATATATAAAAGTAGAGTTCAGTTAAAACTCGTGTATAAGTAGCTTCTTGATCAATGCAAAGTTTATTTCAGTATTGTGCATGTCCCCCCCCCCCCTTTATTTTTTCCTTGATTCAGTTTTGTGCATCCCCCCTTCTCCCTCTTTTTTGTTTTAAGCACGCCAGCCCAACCAAGCCTACATGCTTTCTTGCAATTTTAAGCTATCCACATGTCGCCTCCTCATCAAAAACTGACGTGTGCTTGGATTTTGCCATTAGATCTATCTGACGTGTGCTTGGATTTTGCCATTAGATCTATTTTTTTTCAAATCCACGACCAACGAAATTAGAAAAGGGGCAAGAAAATTTAGATAGAGATTGTGCATACATTATGCGTTTGATCTCACCCTCGAAAATACATGCTACTTATTTTTGTTTTACAAAGAGACCAAGTTTGCAGGGATGTTGGAACGTGTCATATTTACACAGTGTGCAATCTTTGTCCTTTGTTCTATTATTGACTCAAAGGGCTATTGCAGCCCTCATTGTATATATATAAGAGCATGCTCTCTTCATGAATACATTCATTCACTTTGGGATTAACTTGTGTTCTCTTTTTCTCTCTGTCTTGCTGCGTCTTTCTCTTTCCTTGCATGGAAGGAGGCGCAACCCGACCTCGTCTTCAGCCTCGACCTCGTCTTCAGCCTGTAAGCTTCCATCAGAAGCCGGCGTTTTTCAAACTAGGCTAGATTTTTTTACTGTTTCAGTCTTCTATTCATTCCCTTGTATATTTCCCATTGAGGTTGCAAGGGCAGTTTTGTGACCAGGCGGATGCCCCGTGTTCTTATTGCATAAACAAACTTCTTGAAGAATCTATGGTCGAATTTGCCCCAGAGCATCAGAAGCATGGTCTTGTACTACATCATAAGGAGGTATGTTCTAGGTTATCAGATTTCTTTGTTTGAAGAAGAGAAGCTGGAGCCTTTTTACTTTTCAGCCTTGGAGGAGCTGTCAATCCATTCTGACCTGCGGCATTAGATATGTCTTTTCCATCCTCAATCAATTGGGGTTTTCCGCTTCCTCTGGTTGTGGCTCCATTTTCCATTGATAACAAGACGCTGTAGCCATAGCTTTTGGATGTGCTGCAAACCTTGGATGTGGCCCCTAAGTATTCGAAATATTATGATCCATAAGAGAAATCACTGCTTCCGGCTTGCCTTGTTCTTAGAAAGAACCTTGTTTTATTCAGGCTCTCTGCCTGAGATGTGGATGCAGAAATGGCAGGGGACGCCCTTTGCCGAAGAGACAAAGCCACGGTCATTTCTACTTGCCAAACTTGCTTCTAAGTTGCCCAGCCACCGTCATTTCTACTTGCCAAACTTGCTTCTAAGTTGCCCATCCATGCTTCTTTGTGCAAATACTTGAGTCTATCCATCGCTTATGCTAAAGTAGTTGTGCAGAATTGTTAACAAAGCACTCCATATAGTGATACATATGAAGTGGCACCCAGCCTGGGCCAAGGTTGACATCGGGATTGATAATGGCATTCATGCATACTGACCTGAAATCAAAATCATAGAAAATATGTAATTAGCTTCAGCCAAGTTTCCACAAGAAGCAAGCAGATGGCTAACCACATGGGAAGCGCAATGATTATTATAGGGTATAGAACTTCATCCTAACTTGTGTACTGCAGGAGGTACCATTTGAGAAGTGGAACTCTGCCACAGCCTTGATTACTCTGTTAGAACTCTTTGCTCTACCTGACTTTCCAATCAGTGCATCGCCTGTGATTCACTAGTTAATGAGATGGTAACGACATGCATATAGTGCTGCACATAAGCTGCATATAAATTGAGCATAAATTTATAACATGGCAGGTCAACTGTTTCTTTATGTCCATGTGCATTTGTACATGTGCTCCTGCTACAATGGTGTGTGCTTTCCATGAAATTGATTTCAAATGCGTTCTGTCAGCGTGTTGCAGCTGTGCAGCTCTCACTATAAGGAACCCATCCTGATTGAACCTTCCTATGGATTTGGAGATATCGGAATTGGCAGGTCTTTCTGTCAAAGATCATTAGATGCTGCGGACAAGGCTAAGGAACAAGTCGGACATAACCGAGCTGACAAACTGTAGTATGCAAAGGATCAGACTATTGAAAATGGTCAGTATGCCACTGCGGCTTCAGAATGCCCATGGTTTGGGTAATGAACAAAAGAAGCCTTGATACGTTTATTGCAAAACCCATTTCATGATCATACTCCTTCCTTCGTCAAAAGGTTGCCATTCTGGTGCCTTGTATGCTTTTTTTGATTGGAATGCTTAAGCTAACACGTATTGGATATCTCATTATTGTTGTGACATGTGGGCTCTATATTGGATGCTTTTTTTGGTAATGTGTAATGTTATTATTATCAAATGTCTATACCTTCTCAGGCATGTCAATATTTTGAGAGTTTTTCAATCTCATAATGCATGTACATGTAAATAAAGCATGTATCAGCATGTGTCCTTATTGGTCAACTTCATTGTGTTTGGAGACAAGGATGAAACATCAAGTCTAAGAATAGAACGATTATCAAACTTCCAAAAAATGGCTCTCCTTCACGCCTTCTCTTGTGTGAATTCTAAAGCCCACTATTTCTGTCTTGATTATGCTGAGGCCATTGCCTTTGTTATTGGCTTTGTTGTTTCAGTTCCTGCTGTCAAACGGGTTGTTTATAGCACTTGCTCTGACGATCTTCGGGAGAACGAGGAAGTAGTTATGTCTCTGCTATCGACATCAAAGTCTTTGAACTTCCAGCTTGCTTCATCATTTCCAACGTGGTGGCATAAGAGGTCTTCTAGTATTTGATGTCGGTAAGCCTCAACCTATATCTACATTGTGGTTGTAACAATTTGTGGTGTTATGCTTATGAAGTGGCATTTGTCTAACACATCACCATCACCTATTGCGGACTGATGTTGTTCGGGACAAGATGGATGGGTTTTTTGTTGCATTATTTACAACAGAATTTCCTTGTCCCAAAGAAGCTAGGGCACTAGAACCTGCTTTTAAGAAAAAGAAAGAAAAGAAAGTGAGGTCAATAACATCTATGCGGTGTTAATAATAGGAAGATACAACAACGATCAAGATGAAATTTGCTGGCATAGCTGAGATTGAAAGGAAATTTAATTTTCAGCCTTGAAAGATTTAGAGGAATTGAAGTTTGACTATTTGGCTTTCTTACAGATATATTTATATTCTCGATTTTTTACCAATTTTACCAGAATGTCTTGGCTTTCTTACGGATATATTTATATTCTCGGTTTTATACCAATTTTACTAGAATGTCTCTTGCATCTTAAACTTTAAGACTAATTCCATTCTTGTTCTTATATCCAGGAATAGGGATATCATGGGCAATTGCATTAATCACATCATCCCCGTCCATTTGCATCTGTACAACAGCATATGGATGCTTAGACATATAGGCAAGTTTTTGAATGCATATATCAAATGTTGGATGGCTGAAAAATAGACTCTTTAGAAATAAGTGAGGCAACAATAAACAAATTGTTGCACAACTGAACTAAAATTCATTCATATGTATGACATTACATATTAAAAAAGTAGTGCATATATGACCTTGGACAATTGTGACAGTCTAAAATGCAAGTACAAATTCTTTAAAGGTTATGCTTCACCATCTTGATCGTTAAACAAAGGAAATTAAAATGCTGCCTCTTTGGATCGACTAGGTTGTACCTTAGAAATCAATCCTGCGATTTTGGTATTATTATTCCTTTCCAAAGGATATAAACGAATGTTGATGAACAAACAGAGTGTATCGCTAGAAAAAAAGACAGATGAGCAATCAGTACACATATCACAAGCTCGGATTAGAATTTATTGTTATGTCAGCGTACACCAATGAGCCATGTGAATCCCACGGTAACAAAACTTGGTAAGGACTAAGCCTTGAAAGATGAAGCAATAGGGTGTGGTCCCAGCAAGGCTAAGAAAAACGCATGGAACTTTAAATTTCACGAATTTGTTATTGTGGGTCTTATGTCCATATATCTGCTTAAGTGATAAAGGTAACTGCTTTCTTTTAGATAGACATTGCGTGTGTGGATTCTGCAACTTTAATGAAGCTTGCAGGAGCAGAGTCCTTTACATCATGTTGAAAGCAACA
>JAANSK020284801.1:0-10805 GCA_011763485.2 Isoetes engelmannii | reverse complement strand
CGCTATCTACGGTCCAAATCCAAGCATAACTCGTGAATATGCCCATCCAACAGCTCTCGTTGCCCGGAGTCACCCCCCTATGAATATGTACCAATGTTGTGCGTGAATCTCATTAGATGGCTTCAAAATATAATTTTTAGAGAAATCAAAATTTGATATCATCACGAAGTGTTCGTATGGATTCTTTGAACTGCTTACTTTGCCAATGTGCCACCAAGTTGTGATATATAGACTTGGACATATGATCGAACATGTTGTCCAACAAATCCTTTGCACTGCCCTTCTTGTCAATTAACTTCAGCCTTCAAGAAGTTCTCTTCTTCGAAGGTTCATTAACATAATTATCGATTTGCCAATCAACGGATTCTTCAATCCTTTCATCCGTTTGTTTTCTACAACTCAACTAATTGTTTTCTACATCTGTCGCATTTTGCATCCATGCGTGCTAGCTTGTGCCACTCCACACCTGCTGCCCTCTGGCATACCATGGCTCTCGAAACTGTGCGCTCATTATTAAAATTTTGCTGCTTGGCTTGGCAATTTCTTGCATTATCTTCTGAAGCGCACACATTGCAATTGCAAGGACAATTATCATGGAATATTGAAATCATCATATTGAATGCTTTCTTGTATAAATATGCTTGCTCATGTTTCACACAACAACACATATCTCTCTCTCTCTTAGCTTTCGTATGCACGCATGTTTTAAGTGTTCGAACTGCCTAATGCCCATCTGATATGGACCTTGGGGTATGGGATAAAGCCTGGAAAGGTTGAGGCCCATAGGATAACAATTTCCGCGAAGGATCCGCCCTTTTGGGGAGTTGGTTAAACTGAGTTCTTGCATCTACCTAATCCTACTCTTGATCCTAGCCTAGATATATTCTATTTCCCATCTCTGCAAATTGGAAAGTTGTTAGAGCGGATGCTCTAGGCAAGTGTTATCCCTAAGTTTTTTTTATTTCATATCTGGTGTCTTTCTCAAGGTATTTTGCTGCTTAGATAGTCCAGTTGGGTGGTGAGCACAACCTGAGGGCTGGTTAACTGCTGAATAACTGATCAATTGAGTTGTTCTTGTGGATTAATTGTTGCTCTGAGGATAACTTGTTGTTGTTTATCTCATACTTCGTATCACCCTCTTGACTTTTGGATGCTGATAAAAAAAGATTTGGTATAATTCAGCCTGCAAAATTACAAGGTTAGAATCTTTCAGAATGTTATACATATGTATTTTTTAATTGTATCTTCCACACCCTTACAGCTATGTAAATTATTCCCCAAAAGCTAAAATCCTTACATAAAATCTACTCCATAGGAAGCATTCACATATTTTCTTGACATCTACTATATTCCTACATTAGTTTCCTTCACTTTTTGTATTCTTACATCTATAACACATCTTTACAGTTAGTTTCAAGTTGGACTAAATGTACAGCATATCAATATGACTTCTACAACACCAATTGAATAGCATTTCTTGTTGCATTAGATGTGGAAAATTGTTAAGTGGCCAGGGTTTGGGCAGATGGGCTTGGAGCAGATTCACTAGTTTCAATGATCTTTGATGCTCAAGGGATCTGTCTACTGAGTGTCACGCGGGATTTTAGAACAACTAAAGGAAATATTGCAGCTAAGGCACATGAATCAAACAATTCTTGAAACACTTATGGAAAAATTTGCGCATTAAGTAAAATTTTGGACTCAAGAACTTTGCACAATCAATAAATCATACAATATTTTAGCAGATCTCAGGGAGATAATCAAATTCATATAAACTCCGAGTGGAGTAAGTACATGCAGATAATGAAAAACTCATAAACTCATAACCAGATAGCAGATAATCAGAAGGCGGAGAAATGTGGACCAAGGCAGCGACAACTAAGGGCGCTCAATCTTTGGACCCTTCTTTGATCTGAATGGGGGCCCTTTATAGGTAGCAGGGTCATGGCCTGATGATGGTGACTTGATGCCCACTAGGAAAAGTTGTTGTACCTGACGGAGGTCACTTAACGTTAGATAACATAAATCAGCGTCAGTGATAGTGACCTCTAACTGCCTGTGGTCGTGGCCAAGATCGTGCGCAAAATAGGTAACCCGCCTGTGCTACTGGTCGGATACCAAATGGGGCTCAGACACAAAATTGGGGGCATCTTTAGAAGTTCGTGGCGTGCCACTTCCCGTGCCCCGAGTCATGCTTATGCCCGTCATGCAGATGTCTTAGTGTTGCCTTTGTATAACATTGACTGGTAGTCAATGTTAACAAACATGCTTACAGAAATGACATTTATTATCACACTGGAATAAATGTAGGATAGATCTGCATGACTAGATACATTCCTAACTAGAGTGCATTTGATGTTCATTGGACTGAATGCAGAATAGATCTATGGAATAGAGTACTTTATGACAAAAAATACTAGCATATTCTGTAATGTCAATGTATTGAATTGGTTCAGTCCTCTTCTTCATGACATCTCTGACTTTTGGTGATACTTTTGTTTATCTAACCAGAATTGAGCAACTCTGTCCTTCATAGTTTGATCTATGGCATTTTTCCTTGGCTTTCGATCTGCCAATGCCCATAGATTTGCTCCACACGGTGACATTTTTTTCCTTTTTTTCTGCTGCTAGCTTCATATTTCTAGAGTGTAATTTGATCAGTTTGGCTGCCAGTGAAGTTTGTTGTAAATGTCCTTCCTTATCAACTACCATGGCAAGAACAAAGTGTTTAGCATCAAGTTTATCATTGCTATTAGCGGCTTTCATTTCTTGGAGGCCATCCTTAAGGTTTTCAAATAAATCTCTCTTCACAATAGCCTCTTTAGGCCTTCCAATAACAGGGTTAAATAAGAAGTTCAATCTATTTTTCTGTAGCAATCTTCCATAAAAAGTATTTTGTTGTTTTGGATTTAACATAGAAGCTTGAGTTATTATGTGATTGACAGATTCATTCAACCTTCTTCTAATCTGTTTTGTCCCATATCTGGCCTCCCTCTTCCTTCCTTTTGATGTTACTTGGCTATCCCCAGAAATGCATGGTAAGTCCTCAAGGTTGTGGATCTTTCAGGAGATTCAGCAGCCTGCAGCCTCTCTGGTTCCTCGACTCAGGTACAAGCTATTCCAGAGCCTTCTGGTGTTCCCGGGATTAGCAGAGCGGAAGTTCGCCATTTGGCGGGACTTCTTGGGTATTGTAGATAGTGATGGGCGGTTTGTACAGCAGTAGAGTTGCAGTTTCTTTGTGAGTTTGGTGTGGAGTGTCGAGGTATCGCCGTCTCTTTGGGGCAGTTCTCCTTCCTCCTCACTCGAGTTGTAACATTACCATTCTTTTAATATATTGATGACACAGTTCTTCAAAAAATAAAGAACAAGATTCAAATTTGTTGCTATTGAATTTGTTTCTGCCATAGCTTCATACATACTAAGATCGACATGTCATGACGGCAGAGGGTTCGAATTCCTGTTCATTGGTTCGCATGAAGAAAGGGATTTCACTTCTCCCTCACATACCCATTCATGAATAGCTTCAATACGGTGAGAGAGTTCAAACCGTGTGCCAAATTTGTGGGTTGCCAAAAACAAATGAACTAGGAATCTCATGTGGACTGATGGCATTAATGAAAGGCAACATGTAAAATTCAAATTTTACCTTAATATCACTCTTGGCTAGTGTATTTTTTTTACATCATTTTGCAAGACATATAAGACATCCTTTCATGCTTCTACCCTAGGGTTGACCACTCCATCCGCTCCTCTTGTGCATACTTTATAGATAGGTTGAATCGTATCTCCCAGATCCAATGATGTAGGAGGGTTGCATCTCCCCTTCCAAGGTGCAGTGGTTCCATGGGTGGCTAGAGGATCGTGGCGACAGACTGAACTCCCCAAAACAAGAGCCAGGCTGACACTTGCAACTCTTGAGGGTTAGGGCGATACCATTGACCCAGGAAAGTGTCGGATCCAAACCCGGTCCACACGAAGTGACCTGCTATAAGCCTAACTCGCTATGAAGACCCCAGTAGCCGCACTCAATAGGGTCTTATCCTCCACTTTAAAGCACAAATTCATTAATTTGAGAAATAGTACAGTCTCCTTTTGCTCCAAATATCTTGCAAGAGGCGTATAGAGGATAGTTGTGGATGGTCACAGTGCCATATAAGGAAAAGAGCCTTCAGATAACTCAATTACTTGCAAAATAATGTGCTTCGCTTTTGGTAAATCTGTCCGTAGCAAAAATAGTGCCTCTTTTCAACATGACTGAAGTATTATCTATCTTCTGGCATACGTGATAGAGGGTTGAGAGGATTGCCATTGCACCTCAATGAATACAACAATAAAATCATAGAAAAACCATGTAAAAATGCGTATAAGAAACTAAAAGTAACCCCCTGTTATTTTGCTACATATTGATGAAAATGATGCTTCTGGTCGCTACAAATCAATATCATCTATTTGCAAAAACAACGAAGGATGCATGTAAGAAGACACCATTACATAATGTAATTGACAGTGAAATGGATTTAAAAAAAAATAATGCAATGCAACATTATCAATTTTTACAACAATCTCATCGCAAGTCTTCCAAATTGGCATGGATGAAAGCTTCAACAGACATAGATTCAGTATACTGCCAAAACTATTGGAAATCTGGCATAACCAAATTTGTTTCCAAATTTATACCCTTTAAGGACAAAAAGTTTAATCCTTTATCACTGTAACTTTAGTAACCAGATTGTATATTACAATCCATTTTAGTACGGTGCAAATATGATCATATTTTCTTTAACTGGAGAAAGAAATGAGATAATTGAGTTATCAGTGTCACTCATTTGTGGCATACAAAGAGATACAATATATATAGATATGTGCTTATTCATTACAATAAGATCATAACTTGAATATAAAATTGGCGTTTGCTATGGATAAATTATGAGCCATGGTGCGAGGCTAAATCATGTGTATAAAGAGTGCGGAAAGTTACAAGAAATTTTTCTTGGCGGCTTTAGCTAAAAAATGTGCAGTTGGGCTCGCCATTAATGCATAGCGTTTGTCAATGCAATGCTGATTAGAAAAAGGGAGTTAAATTCATAAGAAAAAAAATAGAAAAGATTTTTTAACGTCCAAAAGACCAATAGGCCATGGGACCCATACAATAGGCTAGTACAACCATTACTACTAGAATAAAAAAAAAAAACCTGCCTCGAAAAGTTTTCGAGGGAAAAACCTTTGTAGTAATGATGATATTAGACAGTTTGTAATCAGTAAGTTTGTACAAAGAAGATCATAGCAACTGATGATGGCTCAACAATTGAAGACGCGCATCTGGATCCATATATCGATATATATGATGACATACAACAGCACAGACAGTTGGGCCATGTCATGTTACTTGGAAACTTCAATGCGCGCACGAGCATAGAACAATTAACGAAGTTTGACCCCTTGGCAGAGGACATGTTACAGCTCTGCCCTGCAGAGACTTCTTGGCTACATGCATCAGATGATTGAACACACCGATTACGTGCTACGTCATGCAATTGCTTCAGATGTGCAACATCTTAACTTGGTCATTCGCAATGGTTGAGCGTAGTGGCCATCAAGGCAGGAGAACCAGGGGGCGGCTTCAGTGTCATCGATTGGGTGCTGGTAGCTAAGCGGGATCTACACCTTGTCACCCACCTTCATATTTGCACACACAGTAGAGAGAAGTGGATTAAGATCATTAATCACTTATCTTACAGGTAGCTTGCCAGACTGTTCAGCTCCATGTGCGCTACAACCCCTTGCCTCCTCTGTGCTACGACCATGCATAGGCTGATATCCAGATGCTCACAGACAACCTTGCGGGAATTCTGCAACATCCTACGCTACATCAACACATGTTAATGTGCTTATGAGTGCTGCCAAAAGATGCTTTGGGAGAAGTCGCCCACAGAAGCTGTTGAGGACAATAATCTTTCCGCAGAACCAGTGGTTTTATGATGAATGTAAGGAACCTAAATGCTAGCTTTGGCATGTCATTGACCACGCTTTGTGCTCGCATGTGATTTGACGATATTGCGCTTTTCTTAAGTAAAAGAAAGCTAAATACATTGCGGAGCATAAGAGCCATGACATTCTAGCAAAGAGAACTGAAAAAGCTTCTGCAGCCTAGGGGGGATATCACTTCCGAGTAATGGGCACAATACCTGCAACAACCCAATGATCCTCTTGGGATTCGAGATGCAAAACTCCACAGATAGGCCCATGCTAGTAATCATAGAGACAAGGTCACTCAAGGCTTACAACGTCTCACCAATGACAACTTGAAAGCATGGAACTGTTTAAAATGCTTTTAATTTTATATTTGAGGATGAAATCCATTTGTCATGTTTATTCTGGTCCTCCATGTTGAAGGGTCATCATGTTCATGTTCTTGGTCTGAAACATCCTCAAATTACAAAAAAAGGAAAATCTCATGGTATTAATCTTGAATGATTTATGAATAAATTGCAAATGGATTAATGAGTCATATGTGAAGTCCAAAATTAGCAGAACTGGGACTGACAAAAAAAACTTTCTCCCATATTAGCATGATTGGAAACATGGTTCTCTCTATTAGTCATGATGCAATTATAGATTGGTATCTTAAAAATAAGCCTGATTATAAAGTCTCTTTGCTTTATGATTACCTCAATAGGGCCACTGTTCCTGTTAAAGTCAAGGGGAATGAACTTGTGTTATGCGTATGAACCTTCTAAGTGTACGCTAAGGGGTCTTTATTGCCTATTTCATACTTATAATAAGGGGTATCTACCATCTATCTCAGTTATCTAGTTTTATTTTAAGGGTTATAAAGGCATAGCAAGGCATTTTTATGCGTATAATAAGGCGTTTTTGACTGGCCCTAGAAACACAGATGTCATATCCAAAATACATATAGGTGAATCCCTTAAGGATGAAGTTAGTGATTCTTAGGATCTTGATGTTGACCACACAAAGGCTCTCCTTAAAAATGTTTGGGATTTATACGCCACTAATTACAATAATTGTGAGAGCATGGCTCATATATTTTACTGTCCAAAACTAAATTCTTTTTGAAGATGATTTGATCAACATTTTGGTAATCGTGATCGGAGTTCAATTATTAAATTAATTCAAGGCAATAAAACTTCTGATAACACTATTATCTTAAACAAAGTGTTTATATGGTAATAAAAGATTTTCTATCATTAGATTAAGTTATATCTTCAATATGACTAGTAACGGGTGCCCGGCGTTGCCGGGCATAAATACAGTTTTATTGTAGGTGTCTATGAAGTCGTAGACATCCACACAATGCTATATTTGGAGGAATGAATATTGTCATTCTTTTACTTGGAAAAACAAAAGAAGTTACACAATTGAGAATTTGAAAGCTTACAAACACATCACGTAAGTAGGAAATTGGAATTTGCATGCGTTTATAAATGGATTCGTAGGTTATGTAATCTAGAGAAATGCAAAGCAAGTCCAAGGTGGCAATAGCTTAGGAATATCAAACATACGAATCTAGCTATAGGGGTTGCTTCTATTGAAAGTGCAAAGTTGCACCAAACATAGAAGGATTTTATGGGACCCTTGTGGGAGCATTGTTGGAATCTAATGACTTCCAACGATCTTCTCTAGTAATATAATCACCATCTTCCTCACATATATTGGTTCCTTAGTCTTTTTAGTTTGATTATATAGTGGTTCATCATGGCCAATTGCTCACAAAAGATATATTGAGTTTTCACATATAACTATGGCAATGACTTAGTAATAGAAAACATTTGAAACATCAACGTTCCACGAACATATGCATATTAGCCGGTAAAAAAAATATGAGACACTTGAACACGGTGGAAGTGGTGACGGACGGAGTTGATGGCGCAGGTGTTAGTAACGGAGGCGGCACAGACAAGCGGTTGTTGAGGATCCGATTGGGAGGCCGTTGGAGATGGCTCCAGCGCGGACGGATCTGCTGCCCAGGGCGGCTGAGGATCCGATTGGGCGGCTGGATCACAGGATGTGCATGGATTAGGCTTCAAGCCTAGAGAAATGGCTAGACGGCGGGTCCCTGGAGGTGTTTTGTCTTGTTCCAGAGCAATAGATTCGCCTTCCCAGGGTATGGGAGTGGGCAGACAGGCCGGGTTGCAGCACAATTATGGTCTGCAGCAGATCCAAGGTGACGAGATGATTGTAGAACAAAACCTTGAGCTTGATGGGGCTTCGGATCTGCACTCCCAGGGTATGGAAGTGGATGTGCAGGCCGGGTTTGAGCAGGTTAACGGGTTGCAGATGGAGGAGACCTTGAACTCGCCTTCCCAGGGCATGGGAGATGTTGTAGAAGTCGGTTTGCAGCAGATGGAGGGGCCCTTGGATTCTTCCCAGGGTCTGGGAGAGGCTGGCTTACAGCAGGCCGATCTGGCAGAGGTTGCACAGGTTGAGGCTGCCCAGGCCGGGTCCCATCAGTTTGAAGGATTGGCTGTGGGGCATTTTTTGGTTGAGGGAGCTTCTTCTCAGGGTCTGGGAGCCCAGCAGGCTCGTGTTTCTCTGGATGGGGTGCAGGCTGAGAAGCCCCTTTTGATGCAAATGCGCAGTATTCTTGAAACTCCTTCGATTGAGCGATACGTTTCTGTTTCATCCTCTCAATTTGATTCTACCCCAGTTGGTGATCGTGTTTTAGAAACCCCTTTGTTTATTCCTTCAAGTATGCCGCCCTTGGAGACGGCTTCTGTTGCAATTGAGGATTCTTGCAGAGGTCCGGTTTGTGGGCCTGCTTTGAGTCCTACAGGGGTTCCAAAGGAGAGGATGCAGGAGGTGTCTTCTCCTCTTGGAGTGGTTGTGGATGTATCCAAGAAAGCTAGGACTACTGCCCCTAATCCTATACACTTCGCTTGGAGAGGTAGGGATACAATGTCCCGTGTCACGAGACCGGGCTTCTTTGATTGGATCAAGAGGAAGGCACCAGAGCACAGGGCAGCTCGGGTTGAGGAAGCTCTTAGGTTTGTAGATGAGTATCACTCTGAGAATTTGAAGGCGTTGCTACCGGATAATCCCTGGATTGATATTAATCATGAGCGTCATGTTCAAACCATTGAGAATCTGGTCTCTTTTGCATTATTGGGGTTCTTTACAGGCTATATTCTTGATACCCGACGGTTATCAGTGCGTGGCTTGCAGGACATTTGAAGCGGCTTGGCTTGCTGAGGTATCAGTCTTTGAAGTTCTTGCCTAATAATTTCTTTATTATTATGTTTGAGGCGGAATCTTCGGTATGCCAACTGGTGAGTCGGGGGTAGATACTCTTGGGGATGCTTATGTGCTCTATCAGTATTACACTCCGGGTATGTCTACTAGCTCCTTGACTGCTGTTAAGATTCCATGTTGGTTTCCGATTGTGGATCTCCCGCCGGACATGATGGTGCCGGAATTCTTAGTTTCCATGGCTAATGGTTTGGGTGTTCATTTAGCGCGCTCCATTGTTCAGGTTCCTAAAATCTGTGTGGCTCTACCTGCTTTGCATCGCCTGCCTACTTCTCTTCCAGTATGCAGTGGTTCCTGGCACTTTGTTTTTAGATTGAAGCTTTTGAATGGCGCAGAAATCCAGCGTATGTTTCCTTCCATTGAGTTGCCTGGTGACGTGGTTACAGACAGGTGTCAGGAAGTGGAGGCAGATGGAGGTGGGCTTGCAGACAGGTGTCAGGAAGTGGAGACAAGTGATGGAGGGCTTGCAGACAGGTGTCTGGAAGTGGAGGCTGATGGTGGTGAGCTTGCAGACAGGCGTCTGGAAGTGGAGGCCGAGGGTGGTGGCTCGAGAAAGGGCCGCGGTGGTTTGGTTGGGAGCCATGGGGGTTTCGTTGGTCGTGGTAGCTTCATGAGGGGGCTTGCAGACAGGCGTCCGAAAGTGGAGGTTGGTGTTGGTGGCCTAGGAATGGGCCGTGGTGGTTTTATTGGGAATCGTGGGGGTTACGTTGGCCATGGTGGCTTCAGGAGGAGCCGTGGGGATTTTGTTGTGGGCTGGGGAGGTTCTGTTGTGAGTCGCAGGGGTGTGGGTGAGGTTACAGACAGATGTCAGGAAGTGGAGGTAGGTGGTGGTGGGGGCAGGCCTGCACATGCTCCATCTGGAGGTGATCGGGGCCATGGGGAGGTGGATGCAGCAGGGGTATGTACCTGATGGGGAGGTCCGCGATGCTGGTGGTGGGGCGGCATTGGATAGGGAGGCCAGGCAGAAGGTGGGTGGGGGAGCTCGTCGTATGTCTTGGGCTGCTGAGGTGGAGCATGTTGGTGCAATTAACCCTTTGGCCCTGGATGATGGTTTGGAGGAATTGGATGGCCTGACGAGCGGGCATGCGGGGGTCCATCCTTCTTCTCCAAGATAAATAGGTCGATTTTGAGTTGGAATGTGCGGGGGGTGCGGTCCTCTAGCAGCACTGTATCTCTTTGGCACCGCGGCAGATGCGCCCTGATATTGTTTGTCTACAGGAGCACGTGTCACCGGGGGGATATGTCTCGTCTGTTGGATATGGTGGGTTGCTAGTTTGCTGCGGCTGCGTCTTCTTTAGGCCGGACTAGTGGGAGTACCCTGATTGCGTGGAGGCTGGATGTGCAGGTCATATATTCTGCAGCTGATAAGTTTGGTTGCTGGACGATCGTCAAGTGGTTAGAGGGTGGTCAGGAGTGGGGGATTGTTAATGTGTATGCTCTGAATCAGCCGTCGCGACGGGGTGCGTTGTGGGCCACTATCAGGCATAAGCTGCAAAGGCATAGCACCGTTTTTGTTCACGATTGTGGCAGGCCTTGTC
>JAANSK020284790.1:0-10806 GCA_011763485.2 Isoetes engelmannii | reverse complement strand
GTCATGGATGACTAACGTACGGTAGGAAGACCGCACAAAGCAGGCAACATCAACATCAGGATGAACCTTCCAAACCTACACTACCACGTCCCCCTGAAGCAGTACAAGTATGTGCAATGGAATGCATCGGGCCACCTGCTCCCAAATAGTCCGGTCACCGGCTCTCAGGCGAAACTGGGCGAACTCCCAAGGTGCAACTTGGCCAGCCCAATACCAGGCCTCCAGGGTGAGCACCCCAGCCTGCCTAAGCGGGTCTGCGTCCGGGCGTGCATAGTGGCAACGAGAGGCAACTGCGCTGGAGGCAAAGGAACCCATAAAAAGGGCAAAGAGTGATGATACACCGTGGCGGGATCCAACTCGAACAACACCCGCACGTGCTCCCACGCCCGCAACACCCCGGTGAAAAAGGGGGATGCATGCGGGAAGGGCTTAAGCCCATACAATAAAGCCCATGGCAACCCCACATGTACAGTAGGCTTTCCAAACAAGTGACGAAGGGACTGCAACAGTAGGGCCGCACCAGGTGAGGATGCCCCATCCTGCAAAATACTCCACACAAACTTGGACACCAATACCTTGCTGTGCAATGCCAAATCTAGGATGGCCAAACCTCCATCCTCTCGGAGGCGAAGACATTTCCACCACGCCACCTTCACCACCGCCCCCTCATCATCCCCACCCCATACAAAGTTCCGGACCATCCTGTCCAACGCTTGCATCTTCCCCTCGGGGGCTAACATAGCGAATGCCGTGTATACATGTGTGCTACAGAGCACTGACTTGGCAACTGTAATCCGCCCTGCTATGGACAACTTACTGCCCTTCCACCAGTTAAGATGCTTTTGCAACCCCTGCAGAATCTCATCCCACACCCGCCCTATGGAGACATCCCCTCCGAAGGGAATACCCAGCAGCATCATACACGCACCACCTGGGAGCACTTTCCATGGAAAAAGAGCCAGGCAAGGGGGAGGCGGAGACAACAACGCCCACAATGCAGAACACTTACCCCAATTCAGCAGAATGCCCGAGGCCAGAGAGAAGGTGTCAAGTAGACCCTTCACATTCCGCAGATTCCTCTCCTCTGCTACCAGAAAAAGGAAGGTGTCATCAACGAACTGATTGATGATCTGCTGGCTCCCGTCCTGCATCTGAAGCCCATCCACAACGCCATCTGCCACAGCGGCCAGAAGCAGTTGGGACAAGGCCTCGGCCACAATCATGAACAAGAACGGTGCTAGCGGGCACTCCTGATGCACCCCTCTGCCCAAAGAGAAGAAAGCCGAGGGCTCCCCCTGACACACCACTGTAGCACGGGCCGACCTGTGCAACTTCATAACAAGTTCTGTAAACTGCGGACCACAGCCCAGTGCCAGCATCATGGCAGACAAAAACTCCCATTGAAGACTATCGTATGCCTTGGCAAAATCCAGCTTCAAGTAGGCAATACACTGTCCTGTTCTCCTAGCCCAATACAGGCCCTCATAGGCCGCCACCACATTGGTCAAAATGTTCCTCCCAGGAACAAACCCAGACTGAACCCTACTGATGGCAGAGGACAACACCGGCTTCTACTTTTCTGCCAGCGCCTTCGCAATAATCTTATATACAGAAGACAAGTGAGAAATAGGCCTCCATTCACTGATGGTGGAAGGCTGCTTCATCTTAGGGATAAGAGAAATACATGCAGTATTCAGGATCCGGTAGAGTTGCGAGGACTGCAGCAGTTCAAGATAGACTTGGTACACTGACTCACCAGCCCACTCCCAATAAGTTTGGAAAAACTCAACCGGAATGCCATCCAACCCCGGACACTTATCCTTAGCCATACACATACATGCCTCAGCAAGATCCTCTCTCGAGAGCTGCCGCTCCAGGCTCTCGCGCTGATGAGGTGAGATAGACGGCTTGACAGCCGCCAAAACAAGCTCCTGCATCTCCTGCTCATAAGGGAGCGCACGCTGCACAAAGAATCCAGAGAAATGGGCGTGCAGGTACTGCCGCAACTCAGCAGGGTTCTCCAGCTTCCGACCATCAGGCAAAGCCAGAGATGCCATAGAAGCCGCATAGCGCCTCTGCCTTGCTGCACGAAAGAAGACAGACGAACTCGTATCACCCTCCTTCAACCAGGTAAGTCCTGCTTTCACACGCGCCTCCCGGACCTTAACCTGCTCCAGAGCACTGATACGCTGTAGCACAGCATTCTCCCTAACACCATCCGAGGGATGCACCCAAATCCTCGCCAACTCCTGATAGAGGGCATGCAACTCCTGCCGCTCCAACTGCACTTGCTGCCTCCCAAACCCCTTAGCAAAGCGCTTCACCCGCCGAGAACTCCGCATCCTTCAAGAGCCGGGTATTCAAACGAAACACCGTTCTAGGCCGAGGAATGACACCACCCCGCCCAACAATCAACTGAGGAAAATGATCAGAGACCGAGGAGGCTAAGATGTTCTGTCTGCGCAAAGAGGGTGCACCATCCAGAGCGAGAGGAGAAGCATAACACCTATCATGCCTCACGTACGCATGGCCTGTCCCAAGCTGCCGGTTATAGTAGGTGAAAGACATATCACCGGGAACCTCCACCATAGCCACATCCTGCAAGAGACGCGACCACTGATCCTTCTCAAAGCCCTGCACCACCTGCGTACCCGGGCCAGTGCAGTCTGACGCCCTCTCCACCATATTGAAATCCCCCAAAAACAACCACGCAACCTGCAAGCCCCCAAGACTCCGCAGCTTGTGCCTAATAGTGGCCCATAGTGCTCCTCGTCGAGATGGCTAATTCGGAGCATACATATTAACCAGCCCTCTCTCCTGACTACCCTCTAACCACTTAACGATCATCCAGCGGCCAAACTTGTCGGCAGCAGAATAGGTGACCTGTACATCCATCCTCCATGCGATCAGTGTACCCCCCCTAGTGCGCCCCGATGAAGAGGCAACTGCTGCAAATTGGTGCCCTACCATATCCAGCAAACGGGACATATTCCCCCTGTGGCACTTATGCTCCTGCAAACACACAATATCCGGGCGCATCTGCCGCAGTGCCAAGGAGATACGGGCTCTCTTGTTGCTTGAGGACCGCACCCCCCACACATTCCAACTCAAAACCGACCTATTCATCCCGGGGTGGAAGAATGAGCCCCTGCGCACATGTCTCCAGGCCATCCAATTCCTCCAAACCATCGTCGAGGGCCAAAGGGTTAATCGCACCAACCTGCTCCACCTCAGCGACCCAGGACATACGGCGAGCTCCCCCACCCACCTGCTGCCTGGCCTGCTGCCTGACCTCCCCATCCGAGGCACTTCGGACCTCACCGACAAGACCAGCCTCCCCATGGACCCGATCCCCCCTGAAAGGGGCGTGCACCAGCCTACCACAACCATCCCAGCCCCTGGCATAACCACCACGGCCACGTCCTCTAGCAAAGCCCCCCCGACCCGTGACGGAGCCGCCACGACCCACCACAGATCCACCACGGCTCCTGGCATAGCCATCACGGCCCCCACCTACTCCACCAAGTCCTACAGACTCAACCAAAGGGAGGAAGCCCTGGTCCTCGCCACCACCCCCTACTTCTCACCACCACACCCGGCCACTCCACCCCCCAGCACCTCCTCCACCTGCTCCACCTGTACATCCCTGGCACCTGGAATTTCCCAATCATACCCCCCACCTGGATCCTGGTGCCTCGTCAGGATCACGAGGCAACTCTATAGAAGGGAACATGCGCTGGATCTCAGTGCCATTCAGAAGCTTCAACCGGAACAGGAAATGCCAAGAGCCACTCCGTACAGGAAGGGAGGTAGGCAAAGGCTGCAAGGCAGGCAAAGCCACACAGATCTTGGGGACCTGCACAATGGAGTGTGCCAAATGAACTTCCAGCCCATTAGCCATGGAAACTAGGAACTCGGGCACCATCATATCTGGAGGGAGGTCCTCAATCTGAAACCAACATGGGATCTTCACCACTGTTAATGAACTGGTGGACATGCCCGGAGTGTAATACTAATAAAGCACATAAGCACCCCCCAAAGTATCCAACCCCCGACTCACAAGCTGGCGGACTGAGGACTCCGCTTCAAACATAATACGGAAGAAGTTATTAAGCAGGAACTTTAAGGACTGGAACCTCGGTAGGCCAAGCCGCTTCAGATGACCTGCAAGCCACGCACTAAACCTCTGCGTGTCCAAAATATAGCCTGTAAAAATCCCCAGCGCCACGAATGAAACCAACTTCTCAATGGTGTGAACATGGTATTCATGATTGATGTCGATCCACGGATTATCTGGAAGCAACTCCTTCAAATCCACAGAATGATGTTGTCCACGAACTTAAGAGCCTCCTCTACCCGAGCAGCCCAATGCTCCGGAGCTTTTCTCTTGATCCAATCAGAGAACCCTGGCCGTGTCACATGGGAAATCGTATCCCTGCCTCTCCAGGCAGAGCGCACAGGAGCAGGGGGCAGCCACCCTGGCCTCCTGGGACGCGTCCACAACAATGCCGGGTGGAGCCACAGCCACATCCGATAGGGATTGGCCCTCCAGTACCTGCTGCGCACCCGTAGGCTGCTGCCCATCCGCCATATCTACAATCGTGGGCTGCTGCCCCTGAGCCCTAGAAGGGGACAAACCCACCGACTCTTGCCTTAGAGCTTCCCCACGAATAGGTCCTGAACACACAGCAGGCCTATTCGGTCCCACCAAATCACCACACTGGGCAGCTTGCCCCAAAACCTCCCTAACAGAAGAAGGCACTAGTGTCCGAGCCTTTGGAGGAAGGAGCAATCCCCTGCGCTCCTACCAGACCCATCGAGGTCTCTGGCCTACCCGGATGGACAGCAGGTAACAGCTGATGCACCGACTGGAGCACCATCAGGCTTAGCAACCGTATCCCCAGCAGGCCCATCGTGCTTCTTAAAGAGGGGCGCAGCCACCTGCACCTCAGCGACTGCCACAGAGCCAGGACTTGGCTCAATTCTAGAAACCCCAGGCTCCAAGGAGCCCGTCTCCAGCGGAGGCATGCTGGAGGGAAGTGATGCAGGCGAAGCCGGCATTGCCATAACACGATCTACCATGTTGAATTCAGATTGAGAAGAATCACAATCCACATACCTTTCAATGGATGGTGTCACCAAGATGTCCCGCATCTCCCTTAGAAGCCGCCTCCCAGCCTCTTCTTCAACCACGAGCCCCTCCGTGGATTCGGTCTGGGCTTCAAAACCAGTGTCCATTCGTTGGGAATCGCCCTGGCCATGCACCCCATCAATTTGAGCTTCCATCTGGACCTCCATGTAATCGGTGTGAGCAACCGAGATTCGGCCCAAATGCTGTGAATTTCCATGCTCTTCCAAAACTCGGCCACCATGAGATCTGAGTTGCTCCTCTAGTCTTCCGCCCTTCAGATCCTTGAAATTCGATGCCTTCTCCAGAGTTCCCTTCCGGCAAGCCAAGTCGCGGGGCCGCAATCCTAACCCAGCGCCATCACCAACAGGCCTGGGCTCGTCATGGTTTTTTGCTGGAGCTATGCTCTCTCCAGCAAATCGCCATGGTCGATCTCCTTACAGGCGCTTGCAGCGCGAGGTTGCCACCGCCTTCCTCTTCAGTTTTTCCCCAAGGTAATTGGACGACCCCATTTCCATTTTCTTTGTACTCCCACATAAACACGTCAAAAAAACAAAAGCCACAACAAAATTTTACGGTTATATGATTTGACACCTCACAAGGAAGAACCAAACCTAACCCAACATTAAATGAGGCAACTCTTATTGGGGGGGGGGGGGTTCACACTATAGGGTTAAATTAAGCTACATTTTAAATTAACTATTTGCTAGTTATCTTTAATTAAGGGAAATTTAAGATTTGGTTCAGACCATTGGTTATGTTAGCTAGTAACATAACCAATTCCGTTAAATCTACCTTCGCACTCGATCCATTATATTAAAATTTTTAACATAACGGATTCTGTTAAATATGCCTTCACACCATAATCCGCTATATTAAAAATTTTAACATAACGGATTCCGTTAAATATATCTTCACACCATAAATCTAATATATTAAAAATTTTAATATAACGAATTGCGTTAAATATACCTTCAAACCATAATCCGTTATGTTATCCCTTTTACATAACAATACGCCCAGTTGATCTACCATATGCCTTTTTTAGCTGTGAACTTCGAATCAACCATATTTTATGCTTATGTTAGATGTAGACTTTGAATTAATTGATATGCCCAACACTTGGATCTCAATACTAAGATTCAATAGATGTTATTAACCAAGTCACAAGTATTCAAACACTATTACATACCAAATCACATGTATGTTTGGATCACAATACTAAGACGCAATAAATAGAAAACATGTAAAATGTCATTGTCATTGATAAGACTTATATCAACTGTTTTCAACCCTAGAGCTGTTCACTTCATTTGCTATATAGCTTTCATTTTATCAAAGGAAACTCCGGAATGATAATTTAGAGGAGGAAACTCCGGAATGATAATTTAGAGGAGCCTTTGAGATGATCAAATGGCTTGTAGCGGGGTGTTCACAACACATTTCCACTTCATAAAAGTTAAACAGCCCACCACACATGTAATGGTCGGCCAACAGTGCACATTATTTCAACATTATTATGGTCTTCAAGGAGATAAGATTACCAGTACACAGTACTACACAAGACAGTTAGTGAACATGCAAGCTTCTGTAACTGGTACATCATTATCCGCATGCATCATCAATAAAAGTGATTCAAGGATGATTTCAAAACATTCTGAGCAGGATAGAAATATACACAAGTATGCAGGATAGAAATATACACAAGTATAATACGGAATTGCATCTAATAAGTGGTTAGGATGGTTCAAAAAGCATGACTGAATAGTTGCTGGAAAGCCAATTTTGCATGTGTACATGCCAATTGAGCCAGAATTGTTACCAATAAAAAACAGAATCTAGAATGATATAATTAAAGTCTCCTCTTATTCATCAAACACTTATACGTCGAATGATGCCACACAAAATAAATATTTTTGGAAACAATATCCTATCAAACAAAACTAGATAAATATTTCATTTTCTCCTCTTATAGCTGCTAATACCTGCAGATAAAAGCCAAGGTTAGATGGCATATGCAAAACATATATGATGTGTAACACGCTTACCATATCAAATTTTAACTTACTGAATAACTTGTTTTGGCGTAGATCTTGCTTGTAACTTCTGCATTGCATTGGTCATGCAAATGGACATTTATGGAAACTGTTATTGCTCTTAGTCCTATTAATTTGGCTTTTCCATAATCAAAGGCCTGTTGCAATGGCCATGCCTACGTCATTGCATGGACAATCCTCTTGGACATTGCGAAATGTATCTATATCAGAGCTGCACAGCCAGAGTCTTATGCTCCTACATATGATTCTCTTTGCCATAGAAAGTATAGCTATCAAATTGTATGAATCTCATGCATAACTATACCCAACCTTCCCTACTTGAGCAGGAGCTTTACTGTGGCAGTTTCCACACCTTCTAATGTAGCATTCCATCTCCTATTCCATCTCTGTTTGTTCCTACTGTAGAAAAAGGATGCACAACTATGGTATATATATTCCCAATCACAATCACTTTGTCGATGACTATGGCTATTTTGGATGTGATGAGTATGGCTATTTTGGATGTGCAGAAAGGGGAACACCTAAAAAAATCCAGAACCTTTGTTCTTGCTTCTAAATTGGTCTGTGATATCAGATTTATTTTCAGGCACATGCGCCCTGTGGGACAAAATACTGCAGATATCAGATTTATTTTGCCTTCAAACAAAATACTGCAGATGCCATTGGCTAATAGGACTCCTAAGTCAGCTGCAACTCCATCAGAAGCTGCAAATGCAATGGCGCCTAATATTCAATAGGTTCTACCTCAGATTTTACCCGCTGTTTTAAATTCACACACTCTTCGTTGTACATTGAAGACTTCTAAATTTGGTTTCTTCTGCAGAATCACCACAAAGAAGAAAACGACATTTCCTAGAGCAAGAGAAGCATTACTGCAACATTTCCTAGAAAGACAAAAAGAGTTTCTTAGCATCTTTAAGAATCATATAGAATCTTAATATATTCAAGCAGCAGTTTATTGTAAAGAGGTATGCTGGAGCAATCTCGTGCATATCAAAAGAATGTGTAACCTGGTGATTATGTTTATTTCTAATATAGTTACAGTAATTTCAGTTGTTATACTTTATGAAGGATGTAATTTATAGAGCTTGGCAAACGTTTCTACTAGCTGTGTTATTGATTTTCCAGTAGTGTTTTCATGCCAGACCAAGGAGCACCAAGGGTATGCCTTTACCAAAAGTATGGACTCCGAGATAGTCCAGGGAGAACTACCTCTGAGAAAATGCCAGATGAATGCCATACATGCATAAGTGAATTCATAGCAGTAATTGCATATGCTTGCTTTTTGCCTACTTGAATCTGAGCTTCGCTTCTTAGCTTTGTAGTCTGCAGCTATCTTACTTCCTGAGAGTTCAGGTATTTCATTCTTCAACCAATAAATTGGGCTCCTGCCAATGCTAGATATGAGGACGAGGCCTGATAATAACACTGGTGGTGAGCTCTGATATATTATGGATCTTGAGAGAATTGAACAGGCCGATGCCAGCAAATACACGAATCGAGTTGTATGCCCACCACACTATAATGACATGTCAAATTTAGTCTAAGAGAAGCCGTGTCTATGAGAAACTTGCTACTGCTTTTGCTGCCATATTTTTTCAGCTCTTTCCTTAGAATCCACTAATGATTATGTTGAACCCACTATTTCAGGATTCTATAAACTCATCAAGACTGTAACTCTGCTATGAACTTGTAGCAAACTCTCAAGTACCAATCATTTTAAGTGTAGAATAACAGAAGCAAGGGCACAAGAACGCTAGATAAACACAAAAGAGAAGTAGCAATATTCTTCATAGATACAACATTATATGGTAGCAGTCCTGCAAATGGATGCCTTCCAGACGTTTTTGAAAGGCAAGTGCAGCCATATGATTCTAGATTTGGGCATATCTTCTGGAAAGGGCAGATCAGACTAAAAATGAAGCTGCAAATTGTCCCTTTTTTAAGTGCTTGTGGGCTTTATTTCTTTTGGGTTCGTTAATCATGTCTTAAGCAAACAGTTGCTTTCCTATGAGTATTGACCAAAAAATTTCAAATACAACTATCTTCTCACACAACTCTAATTTGGCACCTTATTGCATTTGGGCAGCCATTATATTTCAAACTAATTCCCTTGCATGATTGTCAACCTGTTCAGGTCCTCTGCATTGACTGACACCCTTGGAGATCCTCTAAACCCCTGGGATTCTTTGAATCAAGTATTAATAAGCAAAATGTCCACAGGTTCCCTTACCTCCTATACTTCTGCGCAAACGAAAGCTTCATATGAGCAAAGTCAATTCTTTACATCAAGAACTGATAAACAATCCTCTAGAATGTGCACACATTCTTTTATTTCTGCTTCTGAAATAATTAAAGGTGGTGCAAGCCTGACCACGTCACCTTTACCTGCAGTCAAAACTAACAGACCTGCATTTTGTGCAGCTTTCACCAGTGGTGCAGCTGCAGTGTCTAATTGAACACCAATAAGAAGGCCTGCTGCTCGTATCTCCTTCACATGTGAATTGTCAATCAATTTAGTTTTCAAAAGATCACAAAAATAATTGCCTTTCCGAACTACATTCTCCAAAAAACCAGGCTTTTGAAGGTTGTCCAGCACAGCTAATGCAGCCTTACAAACAAGTGGACTGCCTGCAAATGTGCTACCATGGTCCCCTGTGTTAATTGCAGCAGCAACTGCATTAGTTACTAAAACAGCCCCAATAGGTAAGCCACCTGCAAGGGGTTTTGCTAGGGTCATGATATCTGGATGCACATCATATGCTTCATGAGCCCACAACCTTCCTGTTCGCCCTAGACCGCATTGGACCTAAAACAACAAGAACAAATATTGGAGGACCTTTAGATACTTAAACATACTCCGAATACAAATCAGTCTATAAAAGCTTTTGGGCAGAAATAAGCAGACAAGTCTGTTTGCAGCAACCATGTCCTTGCGTGGAAGCATGTTTACTCGAGGCCATTCCTATGATCTAATAGACAAGCATATAAATTACGCTCACATGAAGCAGATTTCCTCCCCTTGCATTATATTAATAGTTATGCTTCTTGGTCCCTGAAGGTTTGATTTTAAGTACATTTTCTACATTTCCCACATGATTAAAGTATAAAAAGAAAAACAGGATGACTTTAAATGAATACCTCATCAAAAACTAGCAAGACACCATAGTCGTCACATAATGCCCGAAGCTCTTTACAAAATTTAGCTGTTGTGGAATAGACCCCTCCTTCGCCTTGCACAGGTTCGAGAAAAACAGCAGCTGTTTTCCCTAGTTTAAGTGTATCTTTTGTTGCTTTTATGTCCCCAAATTCTACAAAGTGCACACCAGGCATAACTGGCTCAAAAGGCGTGCGATATGCTTCTTTACTTGTGAGTGCAAGGGCACCCATTGTTCTTCCATGAAAGCATTTATTGAAGGCTACAAAATCTGTAACTGATGATGATCCATTGTTTTGGTGGTATTTCCTTGAAAATTTGATGGCTGCTTCATTTGCCTCAGTCCCAGAATTTGTAAAGAACACGCGGTCTGCAAATGATGAATTGACCAAGCGCTGAGCAAGCTCAACCTACAAAAGGTGTCCACCATAGAAAAAAGGGAATGACATGCCAGAGGAAGACTA
>JAANSK020284779.1:0-10806 GCA_011763485.2 Isoetes engelmannii | reverse complement strand
TTAGAGATGTTACATGTTTGTAATGACTATCTGATTACCATGTGCTAGTACTAGGAACACTCTAAACAGGCTGCCATGTGAGGTGCTATATGGTGCTGTCAGCATGTGGTCCGGACGCCTGCTTTTGCCCCCCACCAGCATACTTTTGCCCAGAAGAAGACGTCAATAAGCCCCAAGTCTACAATATTGGCCATGCTATATGGCAACACTACAAATAGAACGCTGTTGCACTTACTCGAGAAGACTTGTAGGAACATCTCAGTCTTGGCACATGGTTTGTCAAACCATCACAGGGTAACCATCAGTCTTTATAAAAATTAATAGGAAGAGTACAGAGCTCTGATTGTCCTGCACCTTTGGAACTGATGCCTATAACTGGTCGCTGGAACTGATGCAACTAGTTGCTTTGTTCAAACAAGTTGCTTTATTTGTGTGCCTTGCTTAAGACACAAACTAAAGGAGGAAGGGTAGTTCTTATATTCAAGTGTAAAAAGTGCTCTTGTGGTTTAAAAGGCTTTCTGGTTCTTATATTCAAGGATAAAAAGTGCTATTGTGGTTTAGTCTGAGCTTTGCTAGTATTTAGTCACCATTTGTCTCTTAAAAATGAAGCACTCATCAATTTCATGAGCCATCTCAATCATAAGAATGTTATCTTTAATTATTAGTTTGTTGTCTGAACACACAAATGATGGAATACATCCCTTCTCCTTATTATGGCCTGGCATAAAGGGTGCAAGCGCATAGACAAGGATCTCCAGTTATGTCTATAAGGCAGTTATTTGTCTATAAGGCATTATTAGCTTCGAAGGAATTTGGATTCGGTTCAGATGTTTGAACTAACAGCATACTTCAAGCATCCAAACCTTGACCTCAAGCTCAACAAATAGAAAACATTATTTCCGAAATGCAAACTATTTGAAGGTAGGAAGCGCTAACATGAAATAAGCATCTACTCTTTGCTTTTAACACTAGAGACAGTAAAACATGGCTGCCACAAAGCCACCCTTTTTGGGGCATTTCTCATTATAAAAATTGAAGGTAATGAAAAGGACGTGCAGTGCTGCACTAGTATTTTGGTTACAAAATCTCTATTAAGAATCAATCAATTTCTCTTTAGAACGCTTGATGAGCCCTCTCAGAAGAGAAGGCATCCCAAAAAATGGCGTATGCTAGTTGTGGCGAGCACACACGGTATTCTTTAGTAAAAGACGAAAGAAAAGACGAAAGAATAGTTCGCTCTGTGCTCACCACACGACTTGCATGAATTTAACAGGTCCAAGCTTATATCAGAGATTGTTGCCCCATCTTTAGCATCCTGCATGTGGAATTGGATATGGACGCATGAACCTTGGCATTGCCACTGTAAGAAGCACTGTTATCGGAAATAAGGCCAAATATTATATCCACAATATAATATTCATTGTCCACTAGAAAACTTGTCCTCCACCACCAGACGGAGAATCACACGACCGGAGATGATAAAAACATCCACGGAACAGTTTATGCCGAGTCAGTGTTAACTTGGCATGTGCACTATAAAGCATGATACAAACATCTAATGGAATAGTTTATTCCTTGTGGATGCAAGATGCCAAAGCATCTGGATGGAATATTGCAAACCAAAACATGACATAAAATGTAATGACCAGAAAATGGTTAATGATCACATGCTCTGAGAACAAGGTTCATAAGCACACAAAGCATCAGAATCTCGGATCTGCTCGAGCACCATCATCATATATAAGAATCAAAGGAAAAAAACAATGTAGATCCTTGTTGATGCTTTTTGAGAGGCCAAACCATTAGTTCAGCCCCTGTCTACCATCCCTGCACAAGTATATACTAAAAGAGTCCAGACAATACCATAACCTGTATCACCTTAATCAGACGTAACTGTCCAACTCCACACCTTTTATTTTCATACATCTCTTTGGTTGTGGACTTCTGCTCGCCAATAGTTTGAAATTAGTGCGTTTGAAGCAAGCAAATGGATGCTTTGTATCCCTATAATATATTGCCAGTCACAATAGCAGATATTAGACATCCTTACAGAAATCTCTTGCCTTGCCTGAGATAATTTACAAAGTTTAGAAGAAACCTTTGCATTCCATTATGCATAAAAACTACTTGTAGCTAAGACATTTGGACTTCTTTGAATAACGGTGAACCAACATATTGGCAGCTAAGACATTTGGGCTCATCTCTTCTTTGAAGAATGGGGACCAACCAGCTGACGTGACATTGTGCATCACCAGCATACCAACTAGCCTACCAATGTTCTAATACAATATTTGCAGCTTGAGGATGGCCATACTGCCTCTGTGGGCTTGACAGACTCCAACTAGAAATCATCAGCCTTTATGAACATAAGTAGCATGTGGATCACAATTTAGATTACTCAGTAGATGCAGGGCATTCATGGACACTTTGAAACTGAAAGCATGGATTTGTTACCTGGCTTCAACTGTTTGCATGAAATTGAAAGCATGAAACTTATCTGCGTATTTGCAAAGCTCTAGTCGTTCCAATACTGAACACTGGACAATGGATTTCTATTGTTTGCCTTAGGATCCGAATCTGAGGTGTGCATCCGAACAAGTTCTCAGCGCCCTGTTTACCCCCGACAGAATTTCCTTCGCCGGCAACGTTTAGGGCACCCGTGACATATCTTATTAGATTAATTTTGGCGTGATTCCGTCCGGACTATTTGCAACTGGGATAAATATAAGACCTAAATTAAGACCTAGGCAAACAACGAAAATGGCGATGGCGATAACAAAAATGGCGATGGTGAAGGAGATATGCAAGAAATACAAGGGATGTTTCCCTTGTCCAAACTGCTTGAGCTACGAAACAAGGTTCAATTTCTTCAACAACAAGAGCATCTTGCAAGGGCGGTTCAAGTGTACGCAAGCCAAAGAAACAAAGAACGGATTCAAACGTGAGCAGGCGAAAAAAAAAAAGCAGAACCGAAAGAAAGGGCGAAGCACAACTCACCATTTTTCGCCCATGGGCAAAATCAGAGACATGAGCTACAAGAAATTCGTGCGCGATTGTCCGGAGCTAGGTATGGAGCAAAAAGCTGTGGTTCTGTCCCTGCTCGTCGAAATGGAGGCGGAAATTCGCCAGCTACAAGTGCAGGAGGTCGAAACAGACGAAGAATTGGAATCGGACGATAATTCTAGTGAGAACGAAAACCCTAATTCTAGTTTTGGTTATAGTGTTGGGGAAGACGAGCATGAGTGGCTAGAATGTGAATTTCTGCCCAATCTGGCGCCAAACCTGGTTCCAGATATTGTTGTTGCTATTCCAGCCTTTTTTCCAAATATGCCTCTAAATAATATGGCGGATGGTGGCGGATCTGTGGAAGAATTTTATAGCTGTAATAATATTGCTTCAAACATGGTGGAACCGGATGCCCACAATGAAGGAGCATTTGTTGGAGGATATAGCTGCTGGCAAGACTTGCCAGAATTTGAAGATAGCTCATATTCTACAGATTTTGACAACCAAGAATTTTTGTGGAGTCCACAATACCCCAGTATGATGGAGTTGCTAGAATGTGAAGATTCTCGTGTCTGCTTTGATCAGCTATATACAATGGTATCATGAGCTCTTGTGCATTCCACATGAGGTTTTTTCATCCAAGCACCCTTTGGCCATCATTTATTGGAGAGACAAGTTTGTCCCCTCATTATTTTTTTTTGTATATGTGTAAAGATGTTTTCCAAATTGAATATAGCATTTTCATGTTCCATTTTGGTCCTATCTAGTCCTTTATTCTCTTACACAATTGAAAAACAGACTTGTCTTAATATTAGATATTCATCTTGCTTCAACATAGAATTCCTTGTTTAGAAGTACTTTCGTGGACTCTGCCTATTTGCAAGCATTAGGTTTAGATTTAGAATCCAACCATTTATCCAGCAATAGGTTAGATGATAAGTTTATATAATGAAACCAAGGTGTAATGACCTGAACATTTCTAGACATTATTTACATACATTATTGTGCAACATGTGGTGTTGCCAATGCAGGTGCAGACATTATGGAATTCATGTTGATATTGTATACCTAATATTCTATTACATGTCTCTGTTCAGCTTCTCTTTTCACGTCATTTCCTTCTAGACTTTTTTTTTTTAATCTTGTATCTCTCCTCTTTATCTCTTGCGTTTTTGGCTTGGTTTACCCAAACTCATTATCATGTGCAATTTTGTTCTATTCTAGCTTAGTTGTTGTTTAATTTAGTCACATGACGAGTGGTTGGTTTTGTCTTGTGTCTCTATGAAGATCATGGCTTCTCTTTTCACGTCATCACCTTCTAGACTTTTTTTTATCTTGTATCTCTCCTCTTTACCTCTTGCTTTTTTGGCTTGGTTTACCCTTTCGGCAACAAGAAATACATTTGTTACACAGAAACGGCTGTAAAATATACGCAGTAAAAGTATTGCGCTCGTCAGTGTCAGGTCTGAATACCGCGACAACTTTTTGATTCACGGAAAAGGTGGCTAGGCCCAATCCAGCCGTCTCAAGCAATCGCGTGGTGACACGTGTTGCCCCTTCTATCCCTGAAAGAAGACCATAAATTCTACTGTTGCTTCTGGTTTTCTTACCCCATATTCTGACTTCTTTTATCGTACCTTTCAGCCTCTTTTTACTCCTTTTCTGTTGTTTTCACCTGGCGGATGACACGTAGCACGGCTGGATTGGGCCCAACCGTCTTTTTCGTAAGTGCAAAGTCCCTTTAGTCAAAATTTAGGGTTGTCAAGTGGGCCTTCGCGCTGACGCGTGTCAGCCAAATCACAGAGTCACGTCATCTCATCTAACTTATAGCATCTAACTCGTGTGATATTTTGGCCCAGCGCCTAATCTCTACCCCAGGTGATGCGAACTGAGTCTTATTCTACTCTCATGTGTCTGATCTTCATCCATAATCTCACCTTGGGATAGTAGACGTCTTACAGCTTGGTATTCATGACATTGTTGTAATATTCCTTCTTGACCTCACATTTTTCTCATGGCTTGCCTTCTTACCCAACCCTTGATTTTCTCCTTATTGTGTTTCAGATCTGCAATATTCATCCCCTATTTTCTAAGCCAAAGCCCAATATTTGCATACCATCCTTTTTCCTAACTGCTCATAAGTGCCATTTGGGGCCGACTATCTTGTTCGACTTGAGCTTGTAATTTGTGCAAATATACTAGGAGTCTACATAAAGCCTCTCAAGCTCCGATGGCAGCATGTCGTACTATACCAACATCGTACCATACGGTGTTTGCAACTTGGTCCCCAGTTCTGCATGGAAGAACTTTGTCTGCACCTTTTCAATCTTTTTTCAGCTATCCATTGACAGCCTAGCCCCCATATACTTCACAACCGTAGAGTACTACTGTCTAGACTATGAATATGTAGAGCATTTTTCTCTTATTAAATCCCAAATTATATATGCCACGGACCTCAGTCTACCTGGTAGCTTTTATATTTGGACCAATCAGGTGGCTTTTATATATTGTAAAGCATTATCTTGGCACCAAGTTGATAACCAACTGTAGGCATAACAAAGTTATCGTTTCCTCAAATCATTTCATATGGATAAGGCTAAAAAGTCCCATTCCAAAGCATTGTTTTTATTCCAAGTTATGAATATAAACTCTAAGGTTTACAGAGTCTCTTTTGGTACTAGAATTAGAACAAAATGTTACAGGTGATCAGAAAGGATTTTAAGTTCTTTGGCAATCTGATTACATTGATTTGGAACCTGCCAGGCTTTCGGTAAGGATTAATTCATTTTGCGTAAATTGACTTAATGTAGAAACCCTAGAACGTGTACACATGTTTATTGAAAATGCTCCCTTTAAGAAACCACTTTAAATCGGATCAGACATAAAGAATATACCTGATATACAAGATATCTGAATTGGAATTGAGGAACTGACGAAGGAACTCTAACCATGTTTGTTTAGGATAGATAGATAGATATGATCTTGTTATATTTTTATTTAATTCATTGTGCGTTGATGATTGGCAGTTTGTGCGCACCTCTTGTGTATTGGGAAGAGGGGTAGAGATCCAGACCTTGTTTAGTAGATGATTCTAGATTAGCCTCATTAATTCCCAATTTATGCGGCCCGTGCATAAGAGCCCGCCTGGCTGTGGGTAGTAGAGCTAGACTGGCTGATAAAGAGGACTTGTCCGGTTACAGTTGATCCCTTTGTTGTGTAGGGTCTACCGGGGAGCATTGTGGGTTAGGTCGGATAGCTTGCCACGGTAGGGGCTCGACACCTCCTGGGTGATGTGTGCCTTAGTGGGGTTCAAGTCGTATGCGAGCAGTGGCTCTCTTGCTCGCATGTATGGATCTTCTAGAGGAGAGTGATCCTCCTGCCTCATCGGGACTAGGGAGATGCAATCGAGGAGTAGCCCTTTGGCTATGCCCTAGGTAGGCTACAGTCAGGCTCCATTACTTTTCAGCCTATCTGCAAAGTATTCACAAGACTACCCAACAACTATGTTCCTGGCCAGCCAAATCCATTTGCCATGAATTCTGTCTGCAATTATCTCTGGAGACCCAAACTATCAATCTACCCCATGAGCCTGAGCCTTGGGTAGGTTTCATCCTCATTGTCTATGTTGATATGTGATCATGTTATGGTTTCCACCCTTCGTGATGGCTACGTATTTACTATGACGCTTTGTACTTATGTCATGTGTTTCCGCAGCTAGGTAGATCCCACGGGAGGCAGGATGAATGACATGTCCATTCCTCCCACGTATCGGGGCATCGTATACGAACAGGGGACGTCACAGTACTGGTCTAACAAGCATGTTCAACAAGGTGTTGCAGAAAGGTTTCCCCCCTGGTGTGACGACCATAGGAATATTGGCCAATACGGTTGTCACACGGATAACATGCATGGGTGACACCTCGCGCCATCTCGACCGTTGGAGTGGCACGATCTCGACCGATCGTGCGAGTATATATAGCAAAGCCTCTTTCTTGGCGAGCTATTCCGGTTCAACGCCAGTCTTGAACCCTCTCAGCGCCTGTCCTGTTCTCCTGAACGCCTTCAGGTCATTGTACTCCTGTTCTGTATTCTTGAGGGCCTTCGGGCCACTGTACTCTTGTTTCCATTATACATATATCAAATTCTTTGCCAGATCTTGGCGTACACCTCTGTATTTTTGTACGTAGTTTTCGTGTTTTTCGGTTAGGTTCATGATAGTTTGAACCGAAATCCCATTACCGGTTCTGGTTTGCTCGGAGCTCGTCAGTGGATCAACTTGGGAAGTTCACACCTGCGCCCGCTCGGACAGCTTTAGAAGATCGCAGCTGCGACTGTTCCAGCCAAGTGGGTGTTCTCTTTTGTATTGTTGTGCTCCTTAGGATGGTGGTGGCGATCCTGCTAGCCTTGTTTAGGTGATAAATTCTTAGTTTCTTGCTATTTAGGATCGCAGTCGCGATCCTCTGTAGCAGTTTGGTTGAAGAATTAAGAAAAAAACAAATAAATTAATTAATTTATTTTAAAAAAATGTCTCTGCTCAGCCCTGCCTGATCACTAGGGCGATCCTTCTAAGCTGGACCTGGTAAATGTTTGCTCTGCTCTGCTCAGCCAGATCGCCAGGGCGATTCCTCTGAGCAGTCTTTGATACTATCGATCCTCATGGGGGAGGTTTCAACATATCCAACAGCTCGCTCAAATTTCCCAGCAGCTGCAACGCGATAACTAGGAGCTTAGAGAGCGGCTAACTTCCAATGAATTAGCTTCCAGCTCGGGGACGAGACCATCAGAGTCGAAGATCAGTTTGCCGGAGAAATTTGATGGCACTAGATCTAAACTCCGGGGCTTCTTGAATCAGATTCAGCTTGTTATCCAGCTTCATCCTCACAGGTACCCCACAAGTAAGGAGCAAGTAGGTTTAGTCGGGTCTCTTCTTACGGGGCCGGCTCTCAGTTGGTTTGCTCCCTTGTTGGAGAAGCGAATGCCAGAGTTACAAGACTTTGCTTGTTTCACGGCAGAGCTTGAGGCCTATTTTGGAGATATAGACCGGCAGCGGACAACAATGACCGAGCTCAGTAACCTCAGGCAAGGATCACGCCGAGCCTCAGTTTATGCGTCTGAGTTCCGCCAGATTGCAAGCGATACTGTTTGGTACGATGTTGCCCTTTGGGACTGTTTTCGAAGGGGCTTGCATGAAGATGTCAAGGATATGTTGTTAAGCATGGAGGATCCACAATTTAAGGGAAGCTATCAAGTTTGCGGTCCATTGTGACAACCGCTTTTTCGAGCGCAGGCAAGAAAGGTGGAATCAACATGTTTCCCCAGCTCCACACACTCCAGTAGCCACAACAGTTTCTGTACCGCCGTCTAGACCAAAGGCTCCAGTGCCTATGCAGATTGATCGGACGGTTCGGGACCCTTGTCAGCAGCCGAGAAGCAGCGCAGAAGGGAAGCCAACCTCTGCCTTTATTGTGGTAGGGCTGGGGATATGGTACGTGGGTGTCCAGTCAAACGCCCAAATCAGTCAGAAAACTTCAGCGGTCGGTTCGAGTAGGAGTCTCTCGTCGGCTGACTGCTATTCCTCAGGCTCCACCCAGATGCAGTGAGGGGTTTATCCCCTCGAATAAGGTCAGTAAGGATTTTTTCATTCCTGTTGTGTTGGAGTCAAAGGCCGGAAAGTTGGAAGCTTCAGCGCAACTTGATAGTGGTGTGAATACTTGCTTTATGGACAGTGCGTTCGCTTTCAAGCACGCCATCCCTAGAAGCAGAGTTGAGCACCCCAGTGCTGTTGGTGTGATTTATGGACGTGATCTCCTCGGGCGCAGTCACTGAATGTACTGCACCTGTTCGGCTTATGTTCAATCGAGCATCTTGTAGCATCTCCTTCAATCTCATTGCTAGCCTGCATGCGCCCGTAGTTTTGGGTCTTCCTTGCTTGAGCCGCACAACCCCCAGATTGACTGGCGCTCCAGATCATTTCGCTTTGCTAGCTCTTGCCTCAGTTCCGATTCTCCGACAAATCCTGCCTCTGTTTCGCCATCTCCATCCCGTAAAGTCTCATGGGCGTCTGACCTCATCTCGGCCCACAAACCCAAATCCTGTTTCTGCTTCGTGTCATGTCCCAGTCCCTGTTCCAGTTCCCGTCCATGTTCCTGACTCTACCCCTAGTTCTGGTTCTTGCTCCTGATTTCGCTCCTGTTCCTGCTCCTGCATCTGCCGACATCTGCTCGTACCCCTGTTTCTCTCCCTGTCCCAGTTTTTATTTTGGTTCCTGCTCGTGATCCTGCTCCAGTTTCCGTCCCAGTCTCTGCTCCAGTTCCAGATCAAGTTCCTGCTCTTGTTCCTGCTCCTGTTCTGAACTCTGCTTCCGCATCTGCTCCGGCTCCCGTTCCTGTTCTCGCTCATATTTTTGCCCCGGTTCCTGATTCTGTTCCTGCACCTGTCCCTGCTCATCAGGATCGCGATGCCGATCCCCCTAAGTCTTCTTCGTGCCCTTCGTATCTCGACAATCTCACTGCAGAAGTTTGTCCAATCAAGAAGACAAGATCTCAGTTCGGCGTTTGCAATTCAAGTTCATCCATCAACCAGTTCGACTCCTGTGACATCTGTTCCAGTCCTTCCTGACAAGTACAATGATTTTACTGACATCTTCGAGAAGGTCAAAGCCAGCAAGATTCCAGAGCATCGTCCCTATGATGGTCCCATTGATCTCCAGCCAGGGACGACTCCACCATATGGTCCCATCTATGGCTTGTCATCAACAGAGTTGGAGACCCTCCGGACTTATATTGAGGAGAATCTTGCAACAAGCTTCATCCGGCATTTTCAGTCACCCGCAGGCGCTCCTATCTTCTTCGTTTCCAAGAAGGACGGTTCTTTGCGGTTGGTTGTAGATTACCGCGGGCTCAACAAGATCACGGTTCGCAACCGGTATCCGCTGCCTCTGATTCCAGAATTGCTTGAGCGGCTGCAAGGTGCTCGGTACTTCACCAAGATTGATCTTCGCGGTGCCTATAACCTTATCCAGATCAGAGAAGGAGACGAATGGAAGATAGCTTTCCGGATCCGGTATGGCCATTTCGAGTACACCGTCATGTCTTTCGACCTTACCAATGCTCCTGTAGTTTTTCAGTACATGGCCAATGATGTTTTTCGGGACTTCTTGAACCTCTTTGTTATCATCTATCTAGATGATATTCTGATCTATTCGAAGACTCTAGAAGAACATGAAGAACATGTCAGGAAGATCCTGCAGAAGCTGCGCGAACATGGGCTCTATGCTAAGTTGGAGAGATGTCAGTTCGAGCAAGACCATGTCGATTTTTTTGGCTACTGCATCACTCATCATGGCGTCTCAATGGATCCTGAGAAGGTCAGAACAGTGCTTGATTACGAAACACCCTTTTCCGTCAAAGATGTCCAGTGCTTTCTGGGGTTCACCAAACTGCCGCTTCATCAAGGATTACTCGGAGACTGTCCTCCCTTTGACACGTCTCACGTCCAAGAATGTGCCTTTTGAATGGAGTGTGGAAGCGAAAACGGCATTTGTCACTTTGAAGCATGCTCTTACTTCAGCACCGGTCCTTGCCCATGCGGATCCTTCCCGCCCTTCTGTTGTGGAAGCGGATGCCTCCGATTTTGCTTCTGGGGGTATTCTGTCACAGGAGGGGGATGATCATGAGTTGCATCCTATCATTCACGGAAGTTCCAGGCTGCTGAGATCAACTATCCCATCTATGACAAGGAGCTGATGGCAATAGTTGATTCCTTTGAAGAATGGAGGCGATTCTTGGAAGGGTCCCCTCA
>JAANSK020284768.1:0-10807 GCA_011763485.2 Isoetes engelmannii | reverse complement strand
CAGAAATAGATTGAACAAAGCTAGAAATACAAAGGTGTACGCCAAGATCTGGCAAGAATTTTATTATACAAGTGAGGGCGGTGAGGCAGGGCCGTGCCGGCGCGCTCGAGCGCATCCAGCACCAGGGGCAGGTTCTTGTGTGGGCGCAGGTTGCCGACCATCACGAAATAGGGCCCGGCCATCGGGCGCGGTGTTGGACGCGTGCGAGGTGCGAAAGCGTTCGTCTCCACCCCCAATGGCGTCACGGTCTGCGAGCCTTTCGGGTGGCCCACGCACCGTTGGAACTCGGCGGCCGTGAAGGCCGACACGTGCAGGAGGTGCCGGGCGCAACGACGCATGCTGTCGAAGAATGGCCATGCGAGCAGCCTGTTCCGCCGGGTGCCCCCCAGGTCACGGGGCAAGGCCAACTGCGCCAGATCGTGCACGGTGCACACCAGCCGGCCGGTGGTGTACAAGGGATGCGCTAGGCTGGTGGCCCACAGCAACCCTCGGCTGGAGGCGAAGCGCCGCAGCGTGAGTTGTTCGACCATCCCGAAGGGGCGCGCCGTCATCGGGACCAGGGCGACCGTCGGGTCGAGGTAGCGATGCCGGTCGACCTCGTCGGAGGGTCCCACCAGCACCTGTGCCTGCCCGGCCGGCCAGGCACGCAACACCCGCGGCACGACCTGCTGGATGTAGGTGCCGATTCCCGTGTCGTGCGCCTTGCGAACGTCTACCGTCAGCAGCATCCTGCTCCCCGCACACTCGCCACGCAACGGCTGGCCGGAACTGTTCCCCACCCGGCAGGTGCGGTCACGCCTTCACCGCCAGGAAGTTGTAGGCGAAAGCTGCGAACTCGCGAGCCAGGCCCAGGCTGAGCGCATCGAGCAGGCGTGAGCGTCGTCCTTCGATGTCGGCCTTCGCGCATTGCACCACGAAGCCTTGCCCCGTCAACAGCCGCAGCGCACTGCGCCGGGTGAAGAACCGCAGGTGGGTGCGGTCCAGGATCCCCGCATCCTGGTAGCGGAATTCACCCTTGAACAGCAGCGCCCCGACCACCAGGGCGTGCCGCAGGTTGGGCAGGGCCACCAGCACCTGGCCGCCCTCGCGCAGCCAGGGTCGGCATCGCGCCAGCACCTGCTCTGGATCGGCGAAATGCTCCAGCACATGGCTCAGCACGATCAGGTCGAACGCGCCATCTGTGAACCGGACGCTGCCGATGTCCGAGGGGATCAGCGCATCGACACCTTGGCGCTGGCGGGCGACCGACGCAGCACGTGCATCGAGTTCGACCCCCGTCGTCGTGCAGGCGGGGTATCGGCGCTTCAACTCGGCCAGGTTTGCACCGCTGCCACAACCGATCTCGAGGATGGCGCGTGGACTCGCGTCGCCCGGCAGCAGATCGAGCAGGGCCTTCCTCGCCGTGCCGTAGTAAGCCTCGAAGAAGGAGTCGGCCGCGGGCTCGGAGGATTCAGTTTGCATGTCGATCTCGCTGCCGGCGGGGCACGGCCGCCATCGCGGCTGAGGGGATTAGATCAGCTCGCGGTAGAGCGCAAGCGTCGCCTTGCGCATCACATGCACGTCGAACTCGGCCCGCACCCATCGTCTCGCCTCGGCGCCCATGCGGTTGCGCAGCGCATCGTCGCGCACCAGCAGATCGAGCGCGTCGGCCAGGCCTTCGGTGTCCCGCGGCCGCGTCACCAGACTCGTGCGGCCGGCCAGGTTGAGGTAGTTGACGCCGTTGTTCAACTCGCACACCACCGTGGGCATGCCGAAGGCCATCGCTTCGGCGCTGGCGATGCCGAAGGCCTCCGAACGTTCGATCGACGGCAACGTGAAGATGTCGCAGCGCCGCAATGCGGCGGTGAGCACGGCTGGTGGAACTTCACCCATGAAGCGGATGCGCTCGGCGAGGCCGCGTTCCTCCACCCTTCGACGCAAGGCTGTGCGCAGCGGGCCGGTGCCGATGAGCAACAGCACCGCGTCGCTGCGCAACCTGCCGATGGCATCGATCAGGTACTCGTAGCCCTTGTAGTGCACGAGCCGGCCTGCCGAAAGAATCACCCTGCGACCTCGGGCCCAGTCATCGATCCAGGCGGTTGCCGCGGCATCCGGCTGGGTGGCATCGAGCGTGGAGAAGTCGATGCCGATCGGCACCTGGACGAACTTGTGCGCGATCCCTCGAACCTGGAGCTGGCTCGACCCCTCCAGGTGCTTGGGCGTGAAGACGACGATCCGATCCACACGCCGCAGCGTGCGCGCCTGGACCCCCCGATACAGCTCGAACAGCGCAGGCTTGCCCACGATGTCGCTGTGCCAGGTCATGACCACCGGCGTGTCCATGTGGGACCGCAAGGCGGCAAGGTCGCCCCACGGGTTGGGCGCATGGATGTGCAGCAGGTTGGCACGTCCCGAGGCCAGCTCGCGCTGCACCGTGGGCACGAGGCCGGGCGTGATGGCGACCGAAGCGATCATGCCGAACGAGCGGCATGCAAGGATGCGGTACGGCACGTCGTCGACAACCCTCGCCGGACCGTTGAGGGGCGCGCTGGCCACCAGGGTGCTCTGGACTGTGGGCGCCAGCGCACGCAGCAGGGTATTCACATGCGATTCGATCCCCGCATACGGCGGCGGCACGAACTTGCCGACGTGCAGTGGACGGACCGACCCCTCCTCGGGCGAGTGATCCTCGGCCGAGGGGGTGGTCCCATGCCCGAGCGGGTGGGCGGTGGCCGGGCCGATCGGATCGACATGGCGCCGTTCCAGCCGGGACGAACCCGGCGCCGACGCCGGATCGGCGGGGGCGGGCCCAGGGGTCTCGACGCGGTTCCCGAATGTGCTCATGGCATCACCGCAGGATGCCGCTGAACACGCACATGCCCAGCCACAACCTGTCGCGCAGGCGCCGCCGAGCCTCGGGCGCCACCGTCACACAGAACCGCAGGCGGGCATACAGGCTGTCCAGCTGAAGGAGCTCGGCCGGCAAGGTGGTCTGACCGCCCGGCATCAGGGCCGAGAGCGACTCGAGCACGTCGTATTGCCACCGAACTTCATCGAGGTACCACCCCGACCAGATGCGTTGCAGCCTGCGCCAGCGCGGCAGGAGCCCGATGTTGGCACCCAGCACGTTGTGGTCATGCTGGCGATAGAGCATGGTCGGCTTCGGGTCGATGTGCCAGACGAAGCCGGCCCGGCGCGCGAAGGCGTACAGGAACCAGTCGTGGTAGGCGAAGACGCGGTCGCCCCGGGCATGGATCGCCTTCAGCACCGGCACCACTCTTTGCATCAGCCGCCGGCTCATCACGAACGAGCAGCCCGGGCCGGGGCTCTCGAAGTAGTGGTCGTGGTCGTGTTGCGGAGATGCCTTGGCCACCAGCGAACGTCGGCCATCGGGGAACCAGGCTTCGACGTTCGACGAGTATCCGTCGGCTGCCTTGCGGCGCAACATCAGGCAGGCACGCGCGAGCTTGTCGGGCATCCAGATATCGTCCTGGTCGGCGAGTGCGACATGGTCGTAGCGGTCCAGATCGACCTCGCGCAACAGGCGTGCGAAGTTGGCGGCCGAGGAGCCGGTCGCCGGCGCCGCCGGCAACAGGACGACATCCTTGCGCTGCGCCGCCACCGCCTCGAGGTATTCCCTCGTGCCATCGGTCGACGCGTCGTCCGAGACCAGCAGCGTCCAGTCCACGCCTTGCTGGGCATAGATCGAGGTCAACTGCTCTTCGATCCAGGCGCGGCCGTTGTAGGTCGCCAGCAGGATCGCCACCCGCGGACGCTGCCTCACGACGCAGGCATCCTGCTCGCCAAAGCGGCCTCGGGGTGGCAGTGCCCGATCGGCGTGGCCTCGTCGTCGACCAGCATGATCTGCAGCAGTGCCCGCCAGCCGTCCGCGAACGGGGACTCGGGAGGCGGCCTCCGCACCGCCTCGAAGGAGCATTTCCCCAGCGACAACTCGACCAGCAGATCGGCCAATGCGCGTGCGTCCCGAGGGTCGAAGAAGCGCACGGCGCTGCAGTCGCCGACGGTTTCGCGGGCATAGGGCAGGTCTGCCGCCAGGATGGGAATGCCCCGCACCTTGGCTTCAGTCAGCGGCAACCCCCAGGTCTCGAGCAGGGAGGGAAAGATCAAGGCGTCACAAGCCTCGTACTGTGCAGCCATGCCGCTCGGCTTCTGTGCGCCGATGAAGTCGATGCTGCGCAGTGCGCCATAGGCTTCGACCAATGATCGTGCATAGGCCGACTCCGAACCGTCCACGGTCACCACGAGGCGACCTTGCCAACGATCGTCCGCTTCGAGGAGTTCGGCGCAGCGGCCCAGGAGTTCGATGTTCTTGTGGATGCGTGGCAGGCTGGGGAACAGAAACCGCATCGGCGTCGCCGATCGGGCCCTCGTCTGCACCGGCTCCAGGCGGGCCGCACTGACATCCGGGTGCGCGACGATCACCCGCCGGACGCCGAAGCGCCGACGGAACTCCTCTCGCAACCAGCCTTGTTGAACGATCACGGCATCGTTGCGGTGGATGTTGATGCGGTACAGCCAGTCGTAGAACAGGCTGAACAACAGGAAGCTGCGATCCTTCAGGCGCAACCGCAAGGGCAGATCCGAGAACGGCGCGGGGTTGTGGCAGTACACATACCGGCGGCGTGCACGCACTCGCGGCGTCATGTCGTGCAGGGACAACCAGACGTCCGGCCTCAACCGACCCGACAGGCGGTTCAGCACGATCCACTCGCACCACAGGCGCCTGAACCACGATCGTTTGGCCTCGGGGTAGACGATCTCCTCGATGCCCTCGGCATCGAGAAGCCCCTTGCGATGAACCACCACGTGGACCTGCCATTCGGGGAACTCGCGGCGGGCCGCAGAAATCACTTCGCGCAGCACCGTCAGTGGGCCGCCTTCGGTGAAGTTCACCGCAGAGATCACGAGACGGGGTGGGTCACCGGTATCCAGCATTGTCTCGAGAAGTCAAAAGTGCGAACGACCCGGGCGGGCACGCCAACCGCGATGCAGTTCGGGGGGATGTCGGTGCGCACCACGGCCCCCGCACCGATCACCGAGCCTTCCCCGATCTTAACGCCCGAGAGGATGCACACGTTCTCGCCGATCCAGACGCGGTCGCCGATGTCCACGGGCCGACTGACATGTTCGCGCAATGCCGGTGCCTGAAGCGGTGAGCTGCTCGTGTGATGGGAGGCGCTGTAGGCGCCATGGTCGTGGTCGGTGATGAAGACGCGGCTGGCGATCAGCACGTGGTTGCCGATCCGCACCTTGTTCAAGGCGCCGATGTGCACGTGGTCGTTGATCTGCACGTCGTCACCGAACTCGAGGCAGCCCGGCCCACCGAGCGCATCCAGCCGCGCCAGGTAACCCGACACGAAGCGTTTGCCGAAGCGGATTCGCGACTTGTTGCGCACGAAGATCGGGAACCGGATCAGGCGACATGGGCGGAAGAAGAGCCTGGTCAACACCAGGCAGATGGCCAGCCAGATCGATTGGAAGGGGCCATAGCCGGTCCGCTTCATGTCGGGCTGGCCCGGTTGCCCGAGCCCGATTCGAGCGCGACAGACGCCGGTGGCTGCATGGTTGCCGTCGCCACCCGCTGGCGGCGCCGCCGGCGGCGCTTGATCTTCGTGACCCCGCCCTGCACGAGCGATCCGAGCGACAGGATGGCCAGGCAGGTCGGGGCGGCGAAGTAGGGCAGGGCTCGCACCAGCAGCAGGGTCACGGTGATGGAAAGGAAGATCAGATGTGTGTCGCGAGCCAGCGAGGCAGGCAGGGAGCGCAGTCTCTGCCACCCCTTGAACAGCATCCACGGGACCAGGACGACCAGCACGCCGAGTTCCCCCGACAGCTTGTTCAGCAGGATGCCGCCATCGCGCAGGTTCAGGTCGGCGGCGTCCGCGGTGGCGGAGATGATGATGTCACGCGAGGCGCTCAGTCCGTAGATGGCTTCGTTGATCCCCAGGTTGCCGAGTCCCACGCCCAGTCCATGGCTGGCCGAGATCGACAGGCCGGCAAGTTCGATCCCCTGCAGGACCACGAGCGGCGACAGGCTGAAGTGCTCATCGCCCAGTTGGGCACCCAGTCCGAGCAGGCGGCTCGTCAGGTACGTGTAGATCGGTACGCCGTCGAGCACCAGTAGATCGGGAACGAGATAGACCACCAGGGCGGCGAGCGCGAGCGCGACCCCGACCTTGGACAGCGCGCCGATCGAACTGGCCAGGGACCTGGCATGCGCCATCGCCTGCAGGCTGGCGTAGGCGAGCAAGAGCGCGGCCATGGAAAAGGTGAACTGCGTCGGCGCCAGGACGACAAGACAGACCAGCAGCAGCGGGCGATAGCCGCGTACCGAAAACGCGATCAGCCACAGCGGCAGGGTGTACAGCGCGAGGTGGCTGGGCTCGAGGAACAATCCGGCCGGGCGGTTCGACGGAACGCCTCGCGCGATCGCGAAAAGGTCGAAGCCGAGATTCGCGACGACGGCGAAAAACGTCGACAGCAGCACACCGAACAGCGCGGCTCGGGGCGTCACCAGCGCGCGGGTCGGCGGAAGGCGCGCGCCCGACCACCAGAGCGCGTACAGCAGCAGCACCGTGGCAGGGAACAAGGGCGTCAAGGCAGTGCCGGAAAGAACGGCTCCTGCCGTTCCGAAGACCAGGAGGGCGAGGAAGGTCCACGCGATCCTCGGACTTGGCGAAGCGCCTCGCGGCGTGGCGGGGTGCATCAGGCAGAAGACCACCGCGAACAGCGCAAACAGGCCGCTGGCCAGCGGCGTGGCGAGCGACAGCAACTCATCGGTGATGTAGAACAACACGAGGACGAAGGGACGCATGTCTTCACACCTCACTTCAGTCGCAGCATCCTCGCCGCCGTGAACACCATGGCCCGCGCCAGCAAGGTCACACTGACGGCCAGGCCGATGCCTGCCTTGCGGCGCGCGCGATAGTTCTCCTGGTGAGGCAGCCAGAGACGGCGGCTGGTACCGCCGTCTTCCATGAAGGCCAGAATGGCTGGCAGGGTCTTCACTCTGAGGCCGGCGCGCATTCTCAGCAGCAACTCGTAGTCGCCCGACGATCTGTAGCTGGCATCATATCCACCTGCCGCGCGCAGCCAGGCCGTGTCGTGGGCCGCCATGACGTGGGCGATCATCATGCGGCGGTGCAGCTGGCCGAGCCGGAAGAGTTCGCCCAGCAAGGCCACGGGCATGCCTTCGCGTGTCAGGACGTTGAAGCCGGCGACGATGTGCGGTGCATCGGTGCCCGGCGCGCCGCCGGTCCCCCGAATGGCCGTGCACAGCTCTCGCAGGGCGCCGGGCGCCAGCCGGTCGTCACAGCCGATGAACGACACATAGCGCCCGCGGCACAAGGTCAGCGCCTTGTTCCATGCGTCGTAGATGCCTCGGTCGGGTTCGCTGAGTGCCACGGCCACCACCGATCGGTGCGCAGTCACGTGGTCCCAGCTCCGGTCTGTCGAGGCGGCATCGACGACCACCAGTTCGGTCTCGGGCGAATGCTGCTCGGCATAGGAGGCAAGCAGTTGAGGCAGGCTGCGCTCTCCGTTGAAGACGGCACACACGATCGACAGCAGCGGGTGGTGGTCGTCGTCGCGCTCGTCGAAGTACCGCGCAGGACGCTGCGGCGAGGTGCTCATGCGGAGTCGACGCGGGCGAACAGGCCATTGACCTGGAGGCTTCGTCCGGTGCGGGGATCCACGAACTCCGGCTGCACCAGCCACATCGCATAACCCAGTCCGGCCATGCGCTGGATCACGTCCAGCCACAGGCGCTGTCCGCGGTACAGCTCCGTCAGGCTGAGTTCGAGCATCACCAGGTCGAACCGCGACAGGCTCTTCAGGGCCCCGTCGAGAACCGACCATTCGTAGCCCTGCGTGTCGATCTTCAGCATGCCGCCGCTCGTCGGCAACCCGTGACGCTCGACCAACTGGTCGACGGTGGACATCTCCACGTCGACCGTCTCCACATGCCGCGATCCCGGTTCGGCATCGACACTGCTGCCGACCACTTCGAGCACCGAACTGCTGACCGAGTTGGCCGCCACGTGAAACGTCACGGTGCCGGCGCTGGCTCCCACGGCACAGGGCCGGGCCACGGCCCAGCCCTTGTGCCCGGCGGCCCGCTCGACAAGCCTGGCATGGGCGGCAGGCAGCGGCTCGACGGACAAGATGGTCCCGTCGAACCCGCTCGCGAACAGTTCGCTGCCGAACTGGCCTTCATTGGCGCCAACGTCGACCACGAAGCGGATGCCGAAGTGGCGCAAGGCCGCAGCCAGCTGTGCCTCGCGCGACGAGCCCGGGATGTAGCTGTGGGCTTCGATGCCGAATCGTCGAAGGACTTGCTTGCCGATGGACTTGAAGAGAGGAGACATGGGTTTTCCGTGGCCGTGGCAGGGCGTGCGGTAGGCCTCTGCGCAGCGTGGCGATGAGTTGGCTTCAGCGACTTCGTGCGTCTGCCCGGGCCGCGACCTGCCAGAGCCTGGCGACCAGCAACAGGCCCAGGGCGGCGTACACCATCCGCCCCGCAGCGAAGGCTGCGATACCCACCTCGAACATTATCAGTGCAGTCAACAGGCCCAGCGCGCCGCCGACGATGGCGTGCACACCGATCACCCACATCTCTCCCAGGCCGATCAGCATGTGATAGGCCGGTATGCCGAAGGAGAGCGTCGCGGCCGAGGCGAACAGCGCGAGCAGGAGACCCTGATTCTCGGCCGAGAATGCCGGACTGATCCAGACGGACAGGATCGTCGGCGAGAGCAGGGCCATCGCGCACGGGACAACCAGGCAGGCCAAACCACCGGTCAGCGAGAATCTCTTCATTCGTTGCAGGCGCGCGTGGTCCGTGTGTGACGCGCTGATCCAAGGCACCACCGGCTGCAGTGCGGCCGCCTGTACGACATGCACGAACTGCGTCAGTTGCAGACAGATGGCATAACGCGCGAGATCTGCGGCACCGAGCAGCGCGCCCACCAGTACCCGGTCGGCCACCGAGAAGAAGACGATGCCCAGGCCCTGCAGGCTGGCCCACTTCCCGAAGTGAACGACCCGCCGGATCTGCCCGCCATCGAAGTTGGGCACGGTGCAGTTGCCCGCGAGCGTGCGCGATGCCAGCAGGGCCTTGGTCAGCGCCTTCAACGCATTCAGGGAGGCGCTCGCCACGAGCGTGGCATAGGTGTCCCGGGTGTGCCAGGCGGTCACCGCCACGGCTGCCGCCCACAGCGGGCGCATGACCAGTTCCACCTGCGCTGCCCGGTCAAAACGTTGAGCACCACGCAGCGCGCCGGCGAAGACGGAGTCGACTTCCTGCACCACCAGCAGTGCCACGCCGAGGGTGATCGCGGCACCGACGGTGACCGGGTCGCCCATCTTGGTGAACGCGAAACGCGCAAGAGCCGGCGCGGTCAGGGCAGCCATCAGCAGCAGGAAGCACCCCGTCGACAGGGCAACTGCGAGGGCGGCTCGTGTCACCGCGATCGCTCCTGGCGTGTCGGCGGCGCCGAGATCCTCCGACACGTGTTTGGTCGTGGCGATGCCGACACCGAACGAGGCGAGCCCGCCGATTCCGCTGATGGCCACCGCCAGCGCCCACAGCCCAAATCCATCCGCGCCCAGTCGACCGAGCAGGAAGGGCGACAGCAGCAGGAGCAGGATCGGCCCTGTCATCGCGTCTGCAATCGCCCAGGACGCGCGAGAGGCGTGGCCTCCGAGGCGGCCAAGTCGCAGCGGGAGCCTGAGCAAGGTGTGAAAGTCGCGCACGGAGTGTTCAGCGTGCACCGGACCCTGCCGAGACGGCGGTGGGCGCAGTCATGCCGCCGCGACCACGGGAACGGGAGCTGGCCTGGCCGGAGCAGGCGCCGGACGGAGCACGGCGAGAAGGTGGTCGCTGGACAGGTGTGCCGTCCAGGACGGCCGGGGTCGCCGTCCAGTGAGGCGACACAGGCCGTTCAGGATCTTCAGCGCCAGTCGTTTCGGCCCGCTGATCTGGGCGTAGTCGAACAGGGTCAGCCGTTCGAGGCGATATCGGTTCTTGCCGGCGTTGTGCATCAACCACGAGGGCGAGATGAAGCTGATGTGTTCCGGATAGGCGCAATACCAGAACGTGCCCTTCACCGTGCCCCAGATGGCGTTGTCTGCGTCCCCGGTGGTGATGATCAGGCTGCCACCTTCTCGCAGCAGCCCGAGGAGAGTCTTGACGAACCGGTCCGGGCTCAATGTGTGTTCCACCACGTCCATCGCCACGATCACGTCGAAACGCTCTGCCATGCCGTGGATGGCGTACAGGTCGTCGGCAAGGATCCTGATGCCTGCCTCGGTGCACACCCGAGCCGCTTCCTCCGACTTCTCGACGCCGAACTTCTGATGGTGCTCAGGCAAGGCGGCCAGCAGCTCACCCGTGTAGCAACCGACGTCGAGAACCTTTCCGCCGGCGGGGCAGATGTTTTCGATGACGTTCTTCACCAGGGTCTGGTCGGTGCGCAAGATGCCTCGGGGCCTCGCCCATACATCGGCTGACGCCCGGGCGTAGAGCGCGCTGTAGGTGCTCGCGCTGAGGACCGGAGCGCGAAACACCAGCTGACAGTCCCTGCATCGGTACAGGCACCCCCCCGCCAGCGGCTCGGTCAGCCGGATCCCCGCGAACTCCTGGCTGTCGGGCAGTCGGTCGATGACATCGCAGTGCCGGCTCTCGCAGTCCCTGCAAGCCTCACTCGTTGTAGTCATAGGCCCGGAATCCCGCCATCTTGACCAGGCTGTCGCGCCGCGCCGAGACGTAGTCTGCCTCGACCATCTCCTTGACGAGTTCCGGCAGCGT